>ML386147.1:0-56634 GCA_005239525.1 Nicotiana knightiana
CTTTAATCTCTTAATTTACTATTTTAGATTAATTTTAGTTAAATATTTATTTGAGTTTAGTTTTGTTGATAGTTAATCACAAGTCCCTGTGGGTCGATATCTGGACTTAAAATCCTATATTACTTGTCGACCACGTACACTTGCGTGTGCATTGGGAAATCAACCATATGCAACTGAAAGGTCCGGGATGTATCTTTCATGGCTGGGGAGAATGTCCTGCTGAAGGTGTCACCCATGAAGGGTGTTATGTGGTTTGGGAAGAGGGGCAAGTTGATTCCTCGATTCATTGGGCCTTTTGAGGTGCTTAGGAGGGTTGGAGAGGTAGCTTATAGACTTTCCTTGCCACCTAGCTTGTCGAGCGTGCATTCGGTATTTCATGTTTCCATGCTTCAGAAGTATATTGATGACCCGTCTCATGTTTTGGACTTCAGGACGGTTCAACTAGAGGGTGATATGTCCTATGAGGTAGAGCCAGTAGCCATTTTGGGTTGTCAGGTCAGAAAGTTGAGGTCTAAGGATATAACTTCAGTGAAGGTGCAGTGGAGAGGGAAGCCGGTGGAGGAGGCCAACTAGGAGACCGAGCGGGAGAAGCAGAGCCGATATCCTCACTTGTTTGAGACTCCAGGTATGCTTCTAGACCCGTTCGAGGACGAACGTTTGTTTAAGAAGGGGAGAATGTAACGACTCGGTCGGTCATTCCGAGAGTTTAGCCCTGTTTCCCCCATTTATGCTTCATTATTGTAGTTCAGCTCTTTTATGTTGCATTGGGTTGATTGGTTCGGGTTCAGAGTGGTTGTGGAGAGAAATGAGACACTTAGTCTCTTAAATTGGTGATTTAGTTGGAAAAGTCAACCAAAAGTTGACTTATAGGTAAATGGACTCGGAATGTGGTTTTTGTGGCTCGGATAGCTTCATTAGGTGATTTGGGACTTAGGAGTGTGTTCGAAATGTCATTCAGAGGTCCGGAGTAGAATTAGGCTTGAATTAGCGAAATTGGATCTTTGGCAAATTTCGATCGGCAATGGAAAACTAGCTATCAGGGTCGGAATGGAATTCCGAAAGTTGGAACAGTTTTGTATCATTATTTGGGATGTGTGTGCAAATTTTCAGGTCATTCGGACGTGGTTTGGGTGGTTTCGGCATGGTTGGTGTAACGACCCGGTCCGTCATTACGTAGAACCTGCATTATAATTGCTGTTATTGACTTGTCATAAGTTGGTTATTCTGTTGTTGATGTGTTAGAGTCGATAGGCTTGAAGTCGAAGGGGTTGTAGTGAGAGTTCAGCCATGTAGCCTTTAAAGATAGCCTATTAATGGGAAAAGTCAACTGAGAGTTGAATTATAGGGAAACGACCTCGGAATGCAAATTTTATGGCTCGGAAAGCTTCGGTAGGTGATTTGGGACTTAGGAGTGAGTTCAGAATATTTTTGTGATGTCCGGTGTAGAATTAGGCTTGAATTGGCGAAGTTAATTTTTGGCGATTTTCGGTTAGCAGTGGAAAATAGGCTATCGGGGTCAGAACAGGTTCGTAATGTCATTTTGGATATGTCTGCAAAATTTTGGGTCAATCGGAGTTGTTTTGGGTAGTTTCGGCATCGTTGGTGGAATTTAGAAAATTCCAAAGTTCTTAGGCTTGAATTTGATGTGATTTTGGTGTTTTGATGTGATTTTTAGTGTTTCGGGAGTGCAACTAAGTTTGAATGATCATATATGAGGTGTTGGTATGTTTGGTTGGGGTCCCGAGGGTCTCGGGATGGTTTCAGATGGTTAACGGGGAGTTTGGAATGATTTTGTCACTGCTGATGTTCTATTGTTGGTGTTTACGCACCTGCATATGGAGAGCTGTGCAGTTCTACAGGAGCGGACGTGGCACCACAGGTGCGGAAATTGGCTAAGTGAGGGGATTTCTGTAGGTGCGAGGTATTTGCCGCACCTGCGAGGCCGCAGGTGCGGAATTTGAGTCCTTGGAATTCCGCAGGTGCGCACCTGGGATCTGCAAGTGCGGTTCCGCAAGTGCGTGTAAGTGGTCGCAGGTGTGGACCCACTGGACAGAAGATATAAAAATGTGCCTTCGCGAACTTTAGCCATTTTCTCAATATTTCATCCGGATTTGAAGATTTTGGAAGGGTTTTGAAGAGGGGATTCGATAGTTCTTCACCAAGATAAGGTTTTTGGACTCTAAACTCGTTTATATGTGATTAAAGGTCGGATTTATGGTGGAAATTAGGGAAAAATCAGTGTAAATTGGGTGATTAGGGCTTGGGATTAAGAATCTTTAAAATGGTGATTTGAGGGGTCATTTGGGCTCCGAATTTAGTGTTCTTTATATGTACGGACTCGTGAGATGATGAAGAACAGTTTTGTATAAAAATTTCTGAGTTTCAGGACGTGGGCCCAGGGGTCGGGTTTGACCAATTTCGGATTTTTAAGGAAATTTTGATACATTTCGATTGGGATTAGTTCCTTAGCATATTATAATGATATACATCTGATTGTTGGTAGATTTGGAGCACTCGGAGGCCGAATTTAGAGGCAAGGGCACTGCGGAGTTTTGTATTAGCCGGTTTTGAGGTAAGTAACGCTTCCAAACTTGGAACTGAGAGTTCAAAACCCCAAACTATTTGATATTTGCTGTTATTAAGGTGACGCACTTGCCAAGTGATGGGCATGTGGGCGTTTACCGAATATTTGTAGCCTGGCTCATCCCATGGCACTGTCTAATGGTTATCTCAGGTTGATATTTGTACTGTGAAGGTGGTATTTACCTTGAACGAAATAGAAATCATGCTAAGTATAAATGTTAAGGCTTCACGCCGATGTGTTTAGACCGGAATGGTCGATTATTGCTGTCTCTATCTGTGATTATTGCTTTCATGTACTCAGTCCTGTTATAGTATATGTTTCATGCCTCAGTCTCGTAAGTTGCTAGTTTATTCTATATAATCATTGGTTTGAGCTGATTTTCATATGTTAGAGCATTGTAAGTGAGACTGGAAGGTACTGACTGAGTGAGGCTTGGAGCCTGGTTTTGAGACAGTTATGAGGTCGGACTGCACACCGCAGCGATCCTGGAATCATGCCTTCGTTGGCTTGATATAGAGCTTGGGTTGAAAAGAGCCCCTCCGGAGTCTATACACCCCCCGTGAGCGCACAAATATTGAGGGATGGATTTCCCTGGACATGGATTTGTCCGAGCATTATGTTCCGGAGATGGATTTTCTCCGTGATTATTATGTTCCGGAGATGGATTTTCTCCGTGGGGGATGGATCGGCCTTTTTCCTCAGTACTTGGTGACCGTGTCACTTGTGTTTATGTAATATCCGGGATGGACTTCCCTGGGCCTGAAGGCCGTATTCTAGTACTGAGTGGACCACCTTATGAGAGCTTGATTAATGAGTACACATCATTCTTGATTCTATATGAATTCATGCTAGTATGCAGAGTTACAGACATATATTGATGCATCGTGTTTATTTCCTGATATATTACTGTCATGTCCAAGTCATATACTGTTGTTGAATTATCGGAGGTTTAGTTCGTCACTACCTCTCAGCCCGTAGTTTGGTTTCGTTACTATTGAGTTGGTGTACTCATGTTACCTCCCGCACCTTGTGTGCAGATCCAGATACATCGAAATTCAGCTCGGGTCAGTGAGTAGCAGCAGTTCATCAGAGTTGACGGGGTAGCAGATGGCGACCGTGATCTCGTCTTCTCTTTCCTTTCTACCTGTCGTATTTATTTTCCAGACTATGTTAGTCATTTCTTTTGGTTGTATTAAGTACTATCAGCTCATGACTGTGTGACACTGGATACGGAGTTAGTAGGATTTGGTCTTTTTAATTTCATAAACTGGTTTCCCAAAAATATTGGATTTATTATTATTATTATTATTATTATTATTATTATTATTATTATTATTATTAATTTCAGACTTGTTAAAAAGGGCATTATATTTGGAATTGTATTTAGTTAGATAAAATGGGTGGCTTGCCTGGTTCCACGAACGGCGCCATCACGACTCCGGAAATGGGTCGTGACAGTTGGTGGATTTCGAAAGTTTAGAAATCCTTAGGCTTGAATTGTGGATTTTATTTGGCGTTTTGATGTTATTTTGAGTGTTCCAAGGGTTCGACTAAGTTGGAATATTGATATATGACTTGTTGGTACTTTTGGTTGAGGCCCCGAGGGGCTCGGGATTGATTTCGGATGATTTTCGGAAGGTTGGAAGTTAGAAAAAGGCAACAAATTGGCTGCTGGTGCAGGCTTTCTGGCGTGGCCACACCTGCGGACGGGGAGCCATAGGTGCGGAGGCGCAGGTGTGAACTACCTTGCGCAGATGCGGAATTAGGGAGCCTGGCCTGGGAGCGCAGGTGCGGAGGTTGGCACGCACATGTGGGTGTAGAAGGTCGCAAATGCGGAATTTGGTTTTAAGTGAAAATTTGCACTTGCGAGGGATTTTCCGCAGGTGTGGCATCGCAGGTGCATATCATGGAGTCGCAGGTGTGAGAGTGCCGGGCAGAACCTATATAAGGTTGCCTTCACTAATTTTCACTCATTACTTCACCATTTTTGACGGATTTTGTATCTCGTGTTTATTGCAATTATCCCATTGTTTTATCATGTTTTAATGGGGAAATTTGGGGGATTAGGGCTTGAAATTAGAGAGTATAAATTGGGGATTTGAGGGGTCATTCGGGGTTTGATTTTGATGTATTTGGTATGCATGAACTCGTGAGAGCGCAAGGATCCTAGTTTTGTGATTCTTATCGGAATCCGAAAACGTGGGTCTGGGGATTGGGTTTGGTTAATTTAGGGATTTTTGATGTAAATTGGTTATTTTCGAATGGGCTTTGTTCCTTTAGCATATTTTGATGATATGAATTATTTCGAATAGATTCGGGCGCGTTGAGGCCGAGTCGAGGGGCAAAGGTATCACAGTGTAGTTTTTCATCCGGTTTGAGGTAAGTAACGATTGTAAATCTAGACTCGAGGGTATGAAACACGGGTATTTCGTGTTGCTTTGACAAATGAGGTGACGCACATGCTAGGTGACGGGCGTATGGGCGTGCACCGGTAGGGATTGTAACTTGTTCCGTCCCGTAGCGACTATTAAGCCGTGTATTTGATTTGAAATCATATGATATTCCGTATTATAGAGATTTATACTATATTTTGGGTTGTACGCTATGTTTGGGGCCTTGTGCCGACCTTTTTTGACCCTCAGGGGTGTTTTTACTACTATTCTCACACTGTTTTGATAGAAAAATATAATCTCAGTCATGATATATACTTATTCACTGTTCAATCCTGTTTATCACTTTGTTTTCAAACAAATGAAAGATATTTTTGGGCTGAGTCCCCCTGATTTGTGATGAGTTGCCCGAGTGGCAGGTGAAGATGATGACTGAGTGAGGCCGAGGGCCGGATTGTGAGATAGTGATAGATCGGGCTGCATGCCGCAACGTTATATATATATAAATGGATTGGGCTGCACGCCGCAGCTAGATATATTTGGCCGGGCTGCACGCCGCAGCGATATAGCGCTTGGGCTGTAGGAGTCCCTCCGGAGCCTGTACACCCCAAGTGAGCGCAGTCGACTATTTATTGATCGGGATGCACGCCGCATCGATTATTATATGGTACCTATTGAGCGTGAGTACTGAGTGTGAGTACCGATTGACGAGAGTGGAGTCACGAGTGACAGAGAGGCTTGCCAGAGAGGCTTAGTTGTGAGTGATAATGTGCCTGAGGGGCTCATTTGTTATGAAACTACTATTTTCACTCTTCATTACATTTTAGCCTCTACATAATAAATGTTGAACCAATGTTTTATATGAGATTTAAATAGGGAAAACTGGAGTTTTATGAAACTTTCGGAATGTAGATTCCTGACTTGATTTATTTATTGCCACTGATATTTATTATATTAATTTACATGTTTTTGAAAGCTCGTCACTGCACTCAAGTCTTTATTTATATTTGTTACTTACTGAGTTGGCGTACTCACGTTACTCCCTGCACCTTGTGTGCAGATTCAGGTGCCAGGATCGAGTAAGTTTTGATTCATCCTCACTGGAGCATTTACCGGAGACTGTGAGGTAGTTGCACGACGTTCGCAGACCCACCCTTCTCCTTCCTATTTTGTCGTTATTTACATTTCCTAGACTTGTTATATTAAGGAAATTGTGTCATATTTTGTGTTCCATTTAGTTTCTCATGACTGTTGACTCCGGATTTTGGGATATTGTTTAGATGTTTTCCTTTGATTATCCGTACTTGTGAAACATTAGAAGTGGAAAGTTGCGTTATTGAATTAAATGAAAAGCCTCGTATGTTATGCTCAATAAATTGGCTAGCCTAGTATCACGATAGGTGCCATCACGACCAGTTTAGATTTGGGGTCGTGAGAGAACCGTGTGACTAATTTTTTACCATATAGTTATTCAAAAGAGGAAGAAAATAAAAGAAAAAGGTGCAACCGAGTCCTGGTTTTGGACAACCTACATATCCCGGGTTATAAGGGAATCAGGTCGCGTGTAGGTCAAGGAGAATGATAAAATGATGAGTTCGAGAGTCGAGTGAGGTCCCGTCGAGACTCCGGTCCGCGGTCTTGTTATTACATCAAAATGAAAATGAAAAAGACTAACTAAGCCTGTCAGCTATGATTTGCAAGATTCCTATCTATAAGTCTTCTGAAGCTTGATCTTGGGTCTTGAATGGTTCTTCATGCAGACTTTTGATTTGAACCTTGATGTTTGCTAGCTGCCGATATCAGTTCTTTCTTCCACGGCTTCTTCAGATCAAGACCGGACATGCAGTGCTCATGACTTCAACCATGTCTTGAGCAGTTCGCACTTTCATCTGCTTCTGCATTTTGGATTCACTTCTTTTCTTTTCTTTTCTTTTTTTTTTAGATTGGAACTTCTTCTTTTGGTCATCTCAAAGTGTCGACTCACATTCTCGAGGTGAGGTTCTGTGATTCTAACTTGAATTGAATTTTGAAATGACTTCCCCCGTTCTCTAGGTGGGCGCCTGCTATTACAGCAAAACAGACAAAACAAAAGAAACTTTTCTTCCCCAGTTTGCACTAGGAAGATTTGTGAGTTGTTAGCAGAACTATAAATCACCTATGCTATTGATGAATGATGCAATGAGGGCAGTAAAATTAAAGAATCGACTAGGATGTGCGTCTCCTGTGAGTAAAACCAAGAAATTTTCGACTAGCAAATGCGTCTGCTAAAGAAAATGCGAATGCCCCAAACTAGGAAGTGCGTCTCCTAGGAGTGAAATGTCAATTTAGGAAGTGCGTCACCTAAAAGAATAACCTGAAAGACCCAAATTAGGAAGTGTGTCTCCTACGGGTGAAACTTGAATGAACCAAACTAGGAAGTGCGTCTCCTAGGGCTGAACTTAAATGAATCTAACTAGGAAGTGCGTCTCCTAGGGGTGAAATCTCAATTTAGGAAGTGCGCCTCCTAAAAGTATATCCTGAAAAACCCATACTAGGAAGTGCGTCTCCTAGGGGCGAAACTTCAATGACTCAAACTAGGAAGTCCGTCTCCTAGGAATGAACTTAAATGACCCAAGTTAGGAAGTGCGTCTCCTAGGGGTAAGATCTCAATTTAGGAAGTGCGTCTCCTTAAAGAATAAACTAAAAGACCCAAACTAAGAAGTGCGTCTCCTAAGAGTATATCCTGAAAAACCCAGACTAGGAAGTGCGTCTCCTATGGGCGAAACTTCAATGACTCAGACTATGAAGTGTGTCTCCTGGGAATGAACTTAAATGACCCAGACTAGGAAGTGCATCTCCAAGGGGTAAAATCTCAATTTCTCCTAAAAGAATAAACTGAAAGACCCAGACAAGGAAGTGCGTCTCCTAGGGGTAAAACCTCAATTTAGGAAGTGCGTCTCCTAAAACTATATCCTGAAAGACCCAGACTAGGAAGTGCGTCTCCTAGGGGTAAAACCTCAATTTAGGAAGTGCATCTCCTAAAAGTATATCCTGAAAATCTCAGACTAGGAAACGCGTATCCTAGGGGAGAAACTTCAATGACTCAAAATAGGAAGTGCATCTCCTAGGAATGAACTTAAATGACCCAAACTAGGAAGTGCGTCTCCTAGGGGTAAAACCTCAATTTAGGAAGTGCTTCTCCTAAAAATATATCCTGAAAGACCTAGACTAGGAAGTGCGTCTCCTAGGGTAAAACCTCAATTTAGGAAGTGCGTCTCCTAAAAGTATATCCTGAAAAAACCAGACTAGGAAGTGTGTCTCCTAGGGGCGAAACTTCAATGACTCAAACTAGGAAGTGCATCTCCTAGGAATGAACTTAAATGACCCAAACTAGAAAGTGTGTCTCCTAGGGGTAAAATCTCAATTTAGGAAGTGTATCTCCTAAAAGAATAAACTGAAAGACCCAGACTAGGAAATGGGTCTCCTAGGGGCGAAGCTTCAATGAATCAAACTAGGAAGTGCTTCTCCTAGGAATGAACTCAAATGACCCAAACTAGGAAGTGCGTCTCCTAGGGGTAAAATCTCAATTTAGGAAGTGTGTCTCCTAAAAGGATAAACTGAAAGACCCAGAATAGGAAGTGCATCTCCTAGGGGTAAAACCTCAATTTAGGAAGTGCGTCTCCTAAAAACAAATATAACTTGAAAGACCCAGACTAGGAAGTGCGTCTCCTAGGGGTAAAATCTCAGTGACTCAAACTAGGAAGTGTGTCTCCTAGGAGTGAAATCCCAATTTAGGAAGTGCGTCTCCTAGAAGGTGTGATCTTCTCAATGGCCTTTGCGTGAGCAGAATTGGGGGCATTACACCTGAAAAATTCAAGCTTCAAAGCTCTGATTGGGATACAGTCTTCGTCCCTTTTTCAAACAAAAACTTATGAGTTTAAAACATGGTGGTTGATTTGTGGCCTTGACCTTGAAGGCGACTGCTTCTAGACTTGCCATGATAACTTTGATTTCAACTTGGAAGACCTTTCTTGTTATTGACTAGCCATTTTCTGTCAACTCCTATCACAAAATACACCTCCGATCCATTCGAGCCCGATATCCTCTATCTGTTGCACTTTGCTCATGAATTGACATTTACCAAACCTTTGCATTTCACATGAATCCCAAATCACGTTGGTTGTTACCAAATCAGTGCTCATACTGTTCTTTCCTAACGTATGCCGCTTTGATGTGCTAGCCAGATTCCGTTTTGTGCAATTGGAAAGCTGGTAGCAAATTTTGAAGTCATTTCTCACTTGTCTTGACCAAATGGACTAAAAAAGAGTACATGAACAAAGAAAAAGGAATAGAGTGAGGGACAATGGAAAGAAATTATATTTAACAAGAAAATTACAAAGCAGAAGCTTATTAGATGTGGATACCAACTCTAATGACCATGACATGCACTTTTGGCTTAAGTGGCCTAATCTGTCAAGCAAGTCTAATGTTCAACTCTTGTTGTACCTCTGATCCGTGAAACTGGGCTTCAATGCTCTGATTATTCTATCTGATTCACGATCCTTATTCGACATGTAGTGTCCGAAGGGTTTTCACCATCAAGCCTCTCTCATTTTGTTCTTTCTCTCAACTTACCGTCGCCTTATGGTGCCTGTGAAGGTTTTCACCGATAAGACTCTTTCATTTTGTTCTGTTTTTTTATTTCCTCTTATTCTGTAGATGACAAGGCATTGATCAAAGTAAAAACATCATATGCTCCTGGCATGTCTAGCTCAGCACTCTCAAAGATTATCTAGGAGGTCTTTTTTGGACTGTAATGTGGCTTTTGGGCAGGGTTAGGAAGAAACGATATCATAAAGGCTCAAATTAAAACTAAGACAAAATGGGGTATAACTTTACAACTTTTGGAACCGTCTTTTATATAAAAAAAACTTCTTCCCCAAAACAAGAGAATTTAATTTTTTTTGAAGTGGAACTTTTAAGAAAAACTGCCCCATTCTTGACTTCGTGGGATTATGAAACATTAGGTATACGCGGATCAGGGGCCCAACTAATGCGTGAAACACTCCGCCTGGGGAGTGGAAAATACCATTTACGGGGATTTCAATTGAGATACCTTGACAGGGTAAAGTTGCCAGAGTACGATTAACCTATGGATTTGAAATCACTGCTTATATACCCGGTATTGGCCATAATTGTAAAAAAACATTCTCAAACAATCTTTGTGCTAACAAAATTGGACATGACACCTGAAAGATTCAAGCTTTCAAGCTTTGATTTGGACACAGTCTTCATCCCTGTTTCAAACAAAGAAAAATTGTGAGTTTAAAATGTGGTGGTTGGTTCGTGGCCTTGACTTTGAGGGATATTGCTCCTGTACTTGCCATGTTTAACCTTGATTTTGACTCGGAAGTCCTTGCTTGTTGTTGACTAACCACCTTTTGTCAAACCTTACCACAAAAAATGCCTCTGATCTATTTGAGCCTTATACCCTTTTTCTATTGCATCTTGCTCATGAATTGACATTTCTGGACCTTTGAATTTCACATGAATCCCAAAGCATGTCAATTGTTATCAAATCAGTGCGCATATTGTTCTTTCCTGACTTATGCCGCTTTGATTTGCTAGCCAGATTCCGCTCTGTGCAATTGGAAAGCTGGTAGCAAATTTGAATTCATTTCTCACTTGTTATGACCAAATGGACTCAAAAAGAGGACTTGAACAAAGAAAGAGGAACAAAGTAAGGGACAATGGAAAGAGATGATATCTAACAAGAAAATTACAAAGTAGAAACATATCAGACGTGGACACCAACTCTAATGATCATGACATGCATTTTTGGATTAAACAGCCTAATCTGTCAAGCAAGTCTAATTTTTAACTCTTGTTATACCTCTATGCCGTGAAACTGGGCTTCAATGCTCCGATTATCCTATCTGATTCACGCCCTTATTCGACTTGTAGTGCCCGAAGGGTTTTCACCATCAAGCCTCTCTCATTTTGCTCCTTCTCTCAACTCACCATCGCCTTATGGTGCCCGTGAGGGTTTTCACCAATAAGACTCTCTCATTTTGCGTTCTTTTCTTCTTATTTCCTCTGATTCTGCAGATGGCAAGGAATTAACCATGGTAAAAATATCATATGTTCCTGGCATGTCTAACTCGTCACTCTCAAAGATTATCTAGGAGGTCTTTTTTGGACTATAATGTGGCTTTTGGACTGGGTTAGAAAGAACGGTTATCATAAAGGCCCAAAATAACTAAGACAACAGGGTTAATTTATTTACAACTTTTGGAATCCATTTTAGACTTTGCCCCAGTTTCTAAAACAAGAGGAAGAAGAACTGCCCCACTCAAACTTCGTGGGATTATGAAATATTTTATTTGGTGCGACTGAACCATAAGGCTGCCTACATATCTTGTGGTGACAAGAATCAGGTCGAACGTAGTTCAAACGACTACTCTTTGTTGCTTCTATTTTCTTTTTCTTCTTTTTTTTCCTTTTTTTTGAAATTTTCTTCTGGAATGAAGTTTCTAAAACAAACCTTATGGGGCATGATTTTTTGATTTTTTTTATGACTCTAACTCGATTCCAAAAGAGGGGAGGTCAAGAAAATTAGCATAGGCTCAAAAGGGGTACCAAATTGTATAAAGTGTTTGGGTAGCTGAAAGAGGGCCTCCCAATCCCTGAAAATGCCAAGTACAACACATGCAACTTGAGGATGAAAAAGGAAGATCATGCACATCATTTCTTTTGCAACTTTGGCATTGATATCACTGATATGCTTTCCACTTTTCTTTAGTGCCTTGTCAAGTATAGAACTCTTGTTGTGTGATCGCTTATTCACAATGGATGTGCTCCGTCAATTTGGAGTAAAATATCTTGGCTTTATCTTGTAACTTGAGATACGCTTGAACTCAAAGTTGCTTGCTTCAAATTGTCTGGGACGCACTCTCTTGTAACAATTTCTTGTAATCCTCTTAACTTCCCAAACTATCTGCCCCAGTTTCACACAATTCGGGCTTTAAATGATCTCAAAATGTCCAAATCTCTACTTGTTTCCCTCAAATGTCTCTGTCACCTTCGGAACTTGTTTCATTGCTTCATGATTAGACTAACTTTCAAGACCAGGCTGAGAATTGCGTATGCATGTCATATCACTAGGGTCAGCATGAAAATAACTATAAAAGGAAAATAGAACTAAACAAAAACTGACTAGAACTAACAGAAAACAAGAGATTGCATTAGACAGATGGTGAAAAGGTTTGAACAACAAAACAAGAAAAATAAACCGGGGTTACAACCCTGAAATAAACCTAGACAACACTAAATGAGTTACTATGACTAAACAGACTAAGCGAAATAAAAGGATAGAAGGGTTTGAATCATAAGGCAATATCCTAATTACATCCCTGAAATAACCTGGACAACAGAAATGACAACAAAATAAACCACCAAGACTTCCCTAGCTAGCCAAGAAAGGAGCGTCTTTCCAATTACCAAGCCCGACATCTTAGCCACTGAGTTCCACATCAATATTACCATAACATTCACAAGTCTCCATCACATTGACCTCAGCAGATTGCTTTTGGGTCCTCTTTGCCAACTCGTTCTTAAGATCAACTTCTGGCATCGAGACTGATATCGCTGAAAATTTCGCAGCAAGTGGCCCTCCAAGGGATTCAGAAGCGTTCCCATGTTCCTTTTTAACACAAATCATGCCCACCACATGCGTCTCATTATGAACAGGCGATGTAATTTGGTTAGTATCCACTGCATATGGATTTTGCATGGTAATATCACCTGCATCAGTAAGCTTCTGGACTGCTCTTTTCATATGCCAACACTTTTCTACACTGTGCCCCGGGGCATTAGAGAAATATGCGCACCTTTGAGATAAATCAAAATTCTTTGGCAGGGGATTCAACATTTTTATCTGAATCGGCCTTAACATTTCCAACTACCTCAGCCTTTGGAACAAACTGGCATATGGTTCTCCAATAGGAGTGAAAAACTTTTCTCTTTGTTGATGCCTTTTCATTTTGTACTCCAGCCTCGGTTGGAACCTCTTACAGGTAGGTGGTTGACATTCTTGAGGAGGCGGGTAAGACATTTGTAGAGGTGATGCAGGCCATTGCGGGTCCTGTGAATGTGGAGCATATGGCGGTGCATTATGGATAGAGTAGTGGGAAAGTGAGGTATGACTTTGGGGATTTTGTGGAGAAAAGTAGCATTGGGGAGGTTTATCTGGAGTACGTGGATATTCATGTGGTCGGTATTGAGGCTGAAAGCGTTGAGCAGGAACACCTACTGGATCTTGTCGTTGGCGGGGCTCAATAACATTTTTTCTATTTCTCTTTCTTCCCCCCAAGTTCATTGAGATGTTCTGAACGTTTTCTGTAGTATCTTTCAATGCATAATAACTCATGATTTTTCTTTACTTGATTCCTTCTTCTACCATTTCCCCTATTTTTACCACATCATTGAAAGGTTTACCCAAAGCAGGGATCAAATGATTGAAGTAGGCGGGTCCCTGAACTTGTAGGAAAAGTTTAACAGTTTCTTCTTCATCAATCAGAGGACTGACTCGGGCAGCTTGTTCCCTCAATCTGAGTCCATATTTCCTAAAGATTCACTGGGCTTCTTTTCCATCTTAGAAAGGGAAGAGCGGTCTGGGATAATTTCTATATTGTACTGAAAGTGTCGAACAAAATCTTGAGCCATGTCATCCCATGCATACCACTTACTGACATCTGGATGCGTATGCCATTCCAAGTCAGCCCCACTCAAGCTCTCACTGAAATACGCCATCAGCAACTCATCTTTCCCGCCAAAACTTCTCATTTCACTGCAATAACCCCTCAGATGGGCTACTGGATCTCCACGTCCGTTATACAAGTTAATTGGAATTTTAAACCCCGCGGGCAGATGAACATCAGGGAACATACACAAGTCATTGTAAGACACATTAATCTTATTTCCCTTCCCTTGCATGTTCTTTAAGGATTGCTCTATACCTTTCAGCTTTCTGGATATCTCATCTCGCTCTTCTTTCCTTGTGAACTTTTCATTCTCAACATGAGGCTCATTTTGAGAGGTATGTTATATGAGTCCGGGACCTGGTGGCCCAACTCTGGGGGGTAGTATTGGGCATCAAGAGAGTTGAACTGGTGTTCACTGTTGGATCAAGAGAGGTAGTGGATATGACATGAGGGCTATTTATGGGAAAGGTAGTTGGAGGACGAACGATGGAGCTACTAGGGGGGTTGGGAAAGCAGTGATAAGCGGGAAAATATGGAGAGTATGGTGGATGATCTGACACTATGTCTGGAGCTCGGGTAAGGGTAGCATCTTGGAAGCTAGGTGGTGGCGGGGTTGGTGCCTTCCCAGCTATCCAAGCCTGATACATGCCCGCCATGTGTTGTCTTAACATATTTAAACCTTCAACCAACCCAGTGTACTGTTCAACCAATTGCTTTCGGGTACCAGTACCAACCAACTCAACTCCGTTGTTGTCTGCCATTGCCTTTCGACTTTATATTGTAGGAAAGAGTTACCAGTTTAACAACCACAAACCAACCACCCTTCTGCTATAATGAAGATAACAAAGAGGAGCAAAATAAAGTCATCATGTTAGCGTTAGGGCATTTAACAACACATATTATCATATTATATGCAATGCACCTAGTGACAATTATCGGTTCTAAAATGTCTTCGAGGGTACGAAGGTCATATGACATCATCCCGATTTTACACTCCTTGCCTTTCCCTTCTTCATTTCCTCGCTTTTCTTTACGATCATCGCTATTTTCTTGCACCCCGCAGTTTGCACTCATTTTTCACATCCCACAACTTCATCATCTTTTTTTCTTTTCTCTTTTTCTCAATAACGATTCGATCGAACCCTATGTAGGTTGCCTATATATCATGTTCCACATGAATCAGGCCAAGTGTAATTCTGAAAAAGTAATGGACAAAATAAACTAAAAAAAAACAGAAATCTTTTTGAAGTTTTTATTTATAACTAATTTTTTTTTGTTTTCAAATACAAAGGGGAAGTACGATGACAAACGACTCGGCAAATTCTTACACCACCTAAAAGACTCAAAACTACTAAACAAGACAAGAAAGTAAAAGAAAACATGAAAACATACTCAAAATATAAAAAGTCTTTTCAAACAAGTTCCCAAATGCAATGGTCCTGGGGTATCTTTCATGCTCAAGATCTGGTAAGTAAATCCACACCTGTATGAGAAAAATAAGAGCAAATAGAGTTAGTGACTCGATACACAATGCGATGCCACAACACCTCATATTGGACACATGCAAGACATGATTGGTCTATTTTTACAAAATGACATAGGTGGCCAAGGGTGGCTATTAGTGGAAACCCAAAAAAGGTGACCACAAAGGCATGAAAACACCTCAGTAATACTTATATGACTTCAAACTCCCAATGATCATGGCCCTAGGAATTACTTTGCAAAAGTGACCCATTTTGCAAAAAACAACCGATATGGCCAGAAGTGGCTAAAGATGCAAACATAAAAAGGACGGACCTTAAGGTAATGGGACACTTAGTTGCGAACTCAGGATTCTGAGACATGGGTCAATGAACCACTTTCACGAAAATGACCTCATTTTTACGAGAATGGCCGATGTGGCCAAAAGTGGCTAGACATGCAAATTCAATAGGAATGGACCTTCAAACTGAGAGGACACCTTATTGCTGGATTAGGGCTCTAAGACATGGGTTAACAAGCCACTTTTGCGAAAATATCCTTATTTTGCAAAAAAAAAAGACGATGTGGCCAAACGTGGCTAGACATGCAAGATTTGGCTACGACCCCCGAAGCCAAGAACCTAAGACTCACTAGGAAGACCGGACCCTATGTGGGATGTCTACGTATCTCGCCCCGAAAGACAAGAATCAGGTATGCGTAGTTCGGGCAGATTGGATACGGAAGAGAATTAAAAAAAAACTGATTTGGAGAAAACATATTTTGTCTTTTTTTTTTTTAAAATGAACATGGAAAATCTTTTTGGATTTTTCTTTTTCTCTTTTTTTCGATTTTCTTTTTGGAATATGATGGAAAAGTACAAAATCCTTTTTTGGATTTTTTATTTTCACTTTTTTTTTTGTCTTTTTCTTGAAAAAGTTGTGAAAGAAAAATATAATTGGTCCTTACTTGCCCCATTTTTATACTCCACCCTCTTTTCTTTCTCATTTACCCTCAACTATCATTGATCCATCAAATGACCTTTTTACCCGTAAAGAATGCAGCATGTAGCACACATGAACGATTGGAAGTCTTTTTGGGCCATGAGCCCATTTCAACAAAATTTGGATAAGTCTCCTATCAAGGACACGGTGCCTAGGACCGACGCCTCCTAGGTCTAAATGACATGATGCAAATAAGAATAACCTAAAGGCTGACCTAAGTTTGGAGTTCACTAGACAAGGCAATTCGGGGCGACACGTGGTCGATGGCGGCTGCTCTAGCTGTCCTCCCACGCCACCCCCCTAAAGGCACAAGTGGCTCACCAAATTCCGTGTACGCTCAAACGTACTCCGGAAGACTTGTTGCAGAGAAAAGACCCAGGGTTATGCAAACGATGACAATTTATAAACCAGTAACACATAAAGGAAAAACTGTAAACAAATAAGCATCTAGCAAATAATAAAACAACATAAACAAAAATAAAAATCAAATAAAGCAAACAAAACACATAAAAACCTCAAATGAATATCCTAAAAAGCCAACAAGATCAAGTACTAGCTCGAACCTACAACTCCCCAGCAGAGTCGCCAGAGATGTCACACCCTTTTTTTTTCAAACTTCGATAACCCTATGAAAAATAAATAAAAAAGGTTTTGTAAGGCTCAAAAGGGTTTTTCAAAATTGAAAGTGACTAAATTTATGTTCAAAAGGACTTTTCAGATTCGTTACCTGACATTTGGTTTCGGTGTGTCAAGCCACCATTTTTTTAGAAATAATATTTCCTTTTAAAACACTTTGGACTCCAAAACAAAGTCTGCACCAGAGTTCTAGGTAAGGGGGTTCATTTGACTCGGGGAGAAGGCGTTAGGCATTTTCCAAGTCCCATGAAAGTCACAGTTGCATACTCGATCTAGTTGGCTTTATAGGATACTCAAATTGAAGTGAAAACATCAAAAAGCGAAATAAACACGAAGGAGGCTCGAGGTTGTCCCAACCTAAAAAGGGAAAGAACAAAAATAAAAGTAAAAATGAAAATACTAAAGTTCTATTCTATGCTTCCTCACATCATCAAGTCTTTGTCCAGCAAAATATTTACAAAGTTCTTCGGGGCATTCCCCGGAATAAAATTTATCCAAATCCTTCGGGTCATTCCTCGGATAAATTTAACTAAGGGAACAACCTCTTACCTCGGAAAAATAAAAAGAAACGACCTACGATTTGCCTACCCAAATGTGACCAGCCTAAGCATGTTCCTAGCGACCGAAATAAGAAAGCTTTATTTTTCCCACATAGCCTACCATCGTTCCAATTTTATATGTAAAACCTAACAAGTAATGGCAGTCATCCACTAACTTGCAAAAAATCCAAATACTCAAACCACAACATTATCAAACAAACAAAATAAATAATGACGCGAAAACAAGCAGTAAAATAGAGTGAGAGAGAGAGTAAAGGATGGACCTCGACGATAAACTCCTTATAATTAACTTCTGATCGAATGCATGGACAGACGAAATGCTTGTGAAGAAAATTTAAACTCGAACAGACACAAACAACGACAAAATGAACGAACTACTAGAGATTCAGCGGAACCTGGACAGAAAACTTTGAACCTGAACCTACAAAAACGATCCCCACTTCAATCGAAATCCATAACAACAAATTTCCAGCAGAACTAAAATGGATAAAGCAGAACCAGAAATCTCCTTGAGCAAACATGGAGATTAACCAAACGATTCGGTTGCATTAAAATTTTTCGTCCAGATGTAAAATTTTACGGCCAAGTTGCACATATACAAACATGGAAATTTCCCAATCAAGAGCACAATATGCTCTCTGTTAGAACATGGCTCGAGAGAGATGGAAACATAAATGGGTAGGGAAGATACTGATAACTTGAGAAACGAGAGGGGTCTCTGGCGTCTTGGGTTTTCCCGGCGAGTTTGGGTTAGTGAAGGGGGGTGTGCGGCGGCGGAGATGGGATGGCTGGAGGTGCGCCGACAGCTGTCCTTTGAAGGTGTCGTAGGGTTATGTTTTTTGTCTTCTCTAGGGTTTTCAAGTGTAAGGGTCTTAAGGTTGTAGAAGAAGATGAAGAGGGGTGCTAGGGTTGAAGTCTTAGAGATTAGGGTGGGAGTAATGGGCTAAGAAGATTGGGCTTAGGGAAATTGGGCCAAAAATTGGGCCAAAGACTAAAAATGGACCTCTCTCATTAAAATGGGATAAACCAACCCAGAAACTCACTCTTCCTTCTAAAATGATATAAAATTTATAATATAAAATATAAAACTAATTCTAATTAATTAAAATAAAAAATATTATATTGTGAAACTATTTTAGTATTTTTTCAAGATTATATAAAAATAAAAATCCTAGCAAAATAGTATGACTAGAAAACTGTAATGACCTGGTCGGTCGTTCCGAGAGTTTAGCCCCGTTTCCCTCGTTTCTGGTTCATTATATGTGGTTCAACTTCATTATGTTGTGTTAGATTGACTGGCTTGGGTTCAGAGCAACTTTTGGAGAGAAATGAGACACTTAGTCTCTTATCTTGGTTTAATAGTTGGAAAAGTCAACCGAAAGTTGACTTATTGCTAAACGACCTCGGAATGTAGAATTTATAATTCAGATAGCTTCGTTAGATGATTTGGGATTTAGGAGTGTGTTCGGAATGTGGTTTTGATGTCTGGTGTAGAATTAGGCTTGAATTAACGAAAGTTGGTTTTTGGTGATTTCTGGTCGGCAGTGGAAAATAGGATATCGGGGTCGGAATGGAATTCCGGAAGTTGAAACAGGTTCGTAATGTCATTTTGGATATGTGTGCAAAATTTTAGGTCATTCAGACGTGTTTTGGTTGGTTTCGACATCATTGGCAGAATTTAGAAGTTTCAAAGTTCATAGACTTGAATTTGATGTGATTTTGGTGTTTTTGCGTTGTTTTTGGTGTTTAGAAGGATTGAATAAGTTTGAATGATGTTATAAGGTGTGTTGGTAGGTTTGGTTGAGGTCTCGAGGGCCTCGGGTGTATTTCGGGTGGTTAACGGAGTGTGTTTGGCCTTAAAAGGACTGTTGTTGCTGCTGTATTTTCTTTTCTGGTTTCCTTATATGCGATCGCAATGGTGAGGTTGCGATCGCATAGACTTATTGGTGAGGCAGCAAAAAATTGTTATATGCGATCGCCTTTAGAGGTCCGTGATCGCGAAGTGAGAGGAGCCAGAACAGTGCGGTCGCGTGAGGTGCATTGCGATCGCACAATGTGGGCGCATGTGGCAGTGAGGTGATGGAATTGCTCTATGTGATCGCATAGAGCTGGTCGCGATCGCATTGTTGTGAGGAATTGTCTTACGCGATCACATAGGTGTTTATACGATTGCATAGGGTTAGTTTGGTTGGGAAGCATTTTGTTCTTCGCGATCGCGTTCCTTTTTCCGCGATCGCACAGAGTAAAACCTGGGCAGAAAGTTTTAAGTTCCAATTTCGGGGGTTTTTGGCCATAACTCATTTTCCCATTAGAGAGCTCGAGGGAAGAAGAACTTAGGCGAATTTTCAGTGGGATTCTTGTGGTAAGTGTTCTTCGATCATTTTTGGTTTAATTTCATGAATTTATCTTGATTTTCACCATGCAATTTGAGGAATTAAAGTAGAAAATTTGGGGAAAATGGGAGGAAAATTTGGAAATTTCTTTTGGTGATTTGAGTGGGTAATTGAGGTCGGATTTTGGTAAATTTGGTATGGGTAGAATCGTAAGGGAATGAAGATTCTAATTTTGTGATTTTTATCAAATTCCGAGACGTGGGCCCGAGGCTCTGGTTTGGCCAATTTCGAAACTTTTGCCTAAGATTGATATTTTTCGTTTGAGCCTTGTTCATTTCGCGTATATTGATGATGTTAATCTAGTTTTGGTTAGATTCGGAGCAATCGGGAGCCGATTCGAGGGGTAAGAGCATCGCAGATTAATATTTTGGTCCGGTGGAGGTAAGTAATGGCTATAAATCTTGTCATGAGGGGATGAAACCCCGGACTTCGTATTTCTCACTGCTTTTAGAATGGCGCACATGTCGGATGACGAGTATGTGGCGTGCACTGATTTTTGGATTGGACTTGGTCTTCTCTACGGCAACTATTGAGTTGCGTATTTTACTATAAATCATATGATAATTTGTGTTCTAA
Organism: Nicotiana knightiana; assembly: GCA_005239525.1. NCBI lineage: Eukaryota > Viridiplantae > Streptophyta > Magnoliopsida > Solanales > Solanaceae > Nicotiana > Nicotiana knightiana. Next base: position 20,343 of record ML386147.1, read on the forward strand.
AACTATTGCTATATTTGGGTTATAAGCCATGTTTGGGTCCTCGTGCCGACTTGTTTAGACCCCTTGTGGGCTTTTTACTGCTATTTTCCTCACTGTGTTGACTTATGATTTACAATCAGTCATGTTATGTTTAACTGATTTCGAAACTCAGTCTTATTTACACTATTTTGAGATATAAAATGATGTTTTGGGTTGAGTACTCCCTTTTATTGATACGCCCGAGAGGCTTTTGAGAGTTTCTGACTAAGTGAAGTTGAGGGCCTGATTGTGAGGATATGATATGCCACGAGATGGCTTGATTTTAGCGCTTGGGATGAAGGAGCCCCTCCGGAGTCTGTACACAACCCCAGTGAGCGCAGGTACCTACTGAGTGCGAGTGCCGAGTGACGAGTGATTAGGAGGCATGAGTGACTGTGAGGTTGCCCGAGGGGCTGATTATGAGTGATTCTGAGGTATGCCCAAGGAGCTGATTATGAGTGACTGTGAGGCACACCCAAGGGACAGTTTCTGATACATGTTTTTGCCCGAGGGGCTACTTAGGATTTTACCACTTTCACTCTGAACTTATGAAATATTTTTTGCCCGAGGGGATTTTTATGATTTTTGTCATTTTTACACTAAAATTCTTGAAAGTTATGTTGAAACTATTGGCAAGTATATTTCCAAATGATTTTTACTGAAATCAACTTTTAAGCGTGATGATTTAACGTATATATTGTTGGAAAGAAAGGCTGTGCTTATTGTGAAATGATGATTTGATTTTTATGTGTTTCTTACTGCTCTGACCTGATTTATTTTCATTACTATTGAGTTGGCGTACTCACATTACTCCCTGCACCTTGTGTGCAGATCCAGGTGTTAGGGCAGAGTGAGCTGTGTATCTGTTCCAGAGATTTCTCGGAGATTTTGCGAGGTAGTTGCACGCGTCCGCAGCCCCACTCTCTCCTGCTTACTTTATAGAGTTTATTTTTTTGAGTTGTATATTTTTTGTAGATTCTCATGACCAGTGACTCTGGGATCTCGGGGGTTGTATTTAATATTCGGTGTCGCTTTAACTGTTTTAAAAATATTTAAAAAAATCGTTATGGGTTATCAGTTTAGTAATGATGAAAATGGAAGATTATTACGGTATGCGTGTGGTTTTGGCTGGCCTAGTTCCACAATTGGCGCCATCACGACTGGTTTAGATTTGGGGTCGTGACAAGTTGGTATCAGAGCGCCAGGTTACATAGGACTCACTAGTCATGAGCAGGTTTAGTAGAATCTTGCGGATTGGTATGGAGACGTCTGTACTTATCTTCGAGAGGCTGCAGAACCCTTAGGAAAATCTCACATTCTTGAATTCTTGTCGTGCGAATCCATTTTATTCAGCCAAGAGCGTAACTCTTGAATTCCTTCCATGTATTCGACGCGCCCGAGAACGGTTGGTATCAACTCTGCATCGATGACTTGTGACTCCCATGGATGAGATGTGATTTTTGCATGTTGGTAATGGGACAGTATGGAGAACTTGAGGCCGGATTCATTCTGTGGCTTGAGTGCTAAGATTTTGATTGTGTGAGCCATGCATTTGGGGACTTATATGTCCGTGTGTATTCTTATTGATGAGAATTGGTGACTAGATGGCTACGTGGTGAGTGTGATTTGATGGTTAGATGTGTTTAGATTGTTTGATTGTGACAAAAGGGTTGGCTAGAAATGTGGCAAGAACTATTGAGTGTTTGATTTCTGTCTCGGTTTGGTATATGGCTTCGAGTTGTGAGTATATTGGAAGACCTCTCATGTTGTTTAGTTGTGGAGGGAAGCGGATCTTTCTGTTGGGTTATGAGTTCCTGGTGATGTCTTTTGGGCTGATCATTGCCCCAGTAGCGTTCATGCATTTGATTAACGGTGTATTCCAGCCGTATTATCACTCCTTGTTATTGTATTCGTGGATGGCGTCCTGGCATATATGCGTATCCAGGAGTAGCATACTCAGTATCTGAGGATGACATTATAAGGATTCAGGGAGGAAAAACTCTATGCAAAGTTCTCCGAGTGTGAATCTTGGCTCAGTTCAGTAGCATTATTGGGATACGTGGTGTCCAGTGAGGGTATCCATATGGTCAGACGTGTGTGGGTAAAGCTTCCAGAAGCCCAAGATTTATTTGACCACCGCTCTAGTGTTAGTTCTGCCATCAGCTTCAGGTTCTTACCGTGTATTGTGATGCCTCGAGTGTAGGCGTTGTTGTGTCTTAATACAGAAAGGGTGTAGTGACTGCGTAATAGCTATGATCTTCGGAAGTGTATAGGGAGATATCATGTTTGAGGCTAAGCCGACAGGGGTATCTCCTGCGGATTGTCCTAGGGTGTGTGATCCCTATGTTGTTCTGTAGTAAGTTCTCTTCTACCAGTAAATGATATATGTTGTAATTTGAGTTTAGATCGCTTATGGAAGTTGGCATGACTATTACAATGGTGAATGCGAGATTTGGAGATAACTTGAGCTGTTAGACGGGTTATGTTATTATGGGCATTGTGAGTTATTGTTTGTCTTGATCGTTGGCTTTGAGCCAAGTGGGGGAGTCTGTTAATGATAAGTTGATTGCACGATTATTTGTGGTATTGGTTTCAGCTCGAGGTATATTGGAGGATCAGTTATGACCTGCAGATGTGGGGTCTGGGAATGACTCAGGTAATGAAAATTTCTTCGATACAGGTTGTAATGTGCTTTACCAGGTAAATGAATCATATGGAATGATTGAGACGTAATTGTAAAAGGGTGTAGCGTGTGCGGAGTAGTGATATGCTTGGTTTTTGAAGTGTGGATTACTTCCTAGTATGTTGGTGTGCAAATGGATCAGGTCGATTCTGTCTAATTGGTCAGTGTAATTGAGATTTCCGTTAGAGGGTGTAAAACATTATCATGGATTCTACATATCAGTAACAAGAAGGTAAAGGTAATGGCTTTAGAATCGCAGGAAGTCTCTTCAGGGTAAGTATTTTGGATGTGGTACTTTTGGGGATATTTGAGAGAGTATTCAGCAGCTTATGAGCCTTAAATGGTATAGTTTTATGCTGGGGTCTCGTGTGGGTTGAGGATTGAGTTATTATGGCAAGGAGAAGTACTAATTCAAAGATAATTCAGAAGGAACTTGGATAAATAGGACATCTTGGTAGTAGGTCGGATCGGCATGGTAAGGGATGTGATTAGTTCTTTGGGTGTTCATGAGGTAATGAGTTTTTACAGGTGTTTCTTAGCAATTCTCTTGGGTTTTTGGTGGACTGCGTAGCTTGGTTGAGTTAGAAGGATTCAGTCCTGACGGTTTAGTGTTGTGCGAATGGGATTCAGATAGTTCCTGATGGTTTCTACCACGGTTAGAGATGCGTATTTTCTGCTAGCATGAGGTGCAGGTGATGTATAGTGATTTTGCTTCTAAATGGGATCAAATGGAAGTTCTTGGCTAGTTGGGTACGTAGTTGCTTGTGGCTCGGAAGGTATCATGAAGTTCACATATTTTTCTAGGATGGCATGGTGTATGCTATATGTTGGGTAGAGTTGAGATTTGCATATGTGAGGTCACGGTTAAGTTCTGGAAGGAAGGTCAAAACAAAATTTCTTAGATAACATCGGCAGTTTCAGACGACTAGGTAGATGATATCATTATTGGGTGGCTTGATGAGGGTAGACATTTCAGCAAGGTCATGTGTGGAGTTAAAAGTACTTCATTGATACTTCGACGCTCTCTTATTGGATTCGATTGCTGATATTCAAGGTTGCTTGGTAACACGGAAGAATGTTAGGGGTATCCCTCGTGGAATGATTGAGTATTTGGGATGTGTCATGTTATATATTCCAGTGGTGGAGTTGGGATCAAATATGTATTTGTGCGCTTCATGGACTTCGAGACTAGGAGTTTTCATAAACAAATTAATTTGTGGTTGTTGACTGTGAAGATGCGAGCAAGCTAGTCAGATGTTAGTATGTACCATGGTTCAGTCATTGTGAACTTCTCGGTGAGTTATCTATCTGTTGTGAGTGACCAGAGTTGATTTAGGGTTATTGGTAGGCCAGTATGGGTGTGTGTCTGCACCGGGTCAGAATTGTTGGCTCCGAATCTCTATCATTGAGGAACGTACCATTTGATTTTTGTTGAGTTTATTCATGTTCTGGAGTGACGTATGATTTACCCTTCGGTGTTGCGAGGAGTTGTGATCGTTGGTTATAGGCACATATGGTGTGATTCTAATTGGGCTTTATAGCTAGAATTGACTAAGGTAAGTAATTAGGTATTGCGGGATTGAGATGTATTGGTTATGTACTTTCTGATTCGTGTGGCGTGGTATCGTCCAGTTTCCCCGTGGTTATGGAAACGCACTTTGAGTACTTGGCGTCGAATTTTGAATGGTTATTGATTTTGGGCAAGGTGGCTTGAAATATTTCATGTGGACCAGCGGTTGGATGAGATCGCGTAGTGTAGCTGAGTTATGTAGGGGTATGACATTTGGTATTGGATTCGTGTGTTTTGATTTTTTCACGATGTGCGCCAGGATCTTAGCATGATGTTGTGACGGTAATTTTTAATGGCGGGACGGTCCTCTTGTGTGAATATTTTATATAATTTGATTCATTGGGATGTTGCTATTGAGTGCCCGAGTTGCACAGACGGTGGCCTGAATTGTATTGATGTGTCATGTCATCAGAATGGTCGTGTTGGATGAGAAGAGGTCATTGGACCTAGTATGAATATTGTCAGAATTATTTACAACATAGTTGGAAGGATAAATATCGGGAGTCGGCTTAGAAGTCTGCTATAATTCCTGTTGGGGAAGGGGGAGCTTCATATCTGACTGATCGGACGAATGGTTTCTAGTTTCTATGTGTTTCTTTTATCATCGACAGTATATGGAAGTGAGAGCGAGGAATTTCTTGATATGTCTGAGCAACTATTATGATTGGGAGTTATTGCTATGGGTGTTTGAGTCATGCAGAGTATTATGTGGTTTCATCTGGGGTGCTATATGGCTTGATTCAGCGTGTTAAGTCTTATTTAGTTTATAGTTGTGGAATTTTGACCCTGCAAGTTATTTTAGAAGTGGAAATTTGGTTCTAAGGTCCTTCGGTCAGGATTGGATTGCGAAATTTCAATTGTGTTGTTCTATTGGACATATATGGGATAGGGTGACGTGGGATCACCCTCGGGTATGTGCATGGTGAGGTTACATGGCAGTTTGATGGTGTTGGAGAATAACTCTTGGCACGTTCGAGGATGAACATATGTTTAAGTGGGGGAGGATGTAACGACCCGGTCGGTCGTTCCGAGAGTTTAGCCCCGTTTCCCCCGTTTTTGCTTCATTATATGTGGTTCAACTTCATTATGTTGTGTTAGATTGGATGGCTCGGGTTCAGAGCAACTTTTGGAGAGAAATGAGAAACTTAGTCTCTTATCTTGGTTCAATAGTTGGAAAAGTCAACCGAAAGTTGACTTATTGGTAGAAGACCTCAGAATGTATAATTTATGATTCGGATAGCTTCGTTAGGTGATTTGGTACTTAGGAGTGTGTTTGGAATGTGGTTTTGATGTCCGGTGTAGAATTAGGCTTGAATTGGCAAAAGTTGGTTTTTGGCAATTTCTGATTAGTAGTGGAAAATAGGATATCGGGGTCGGAATGGAATTCCGGAAGTTGAAAAAGGTTCGTAATGTTATTTTGGATATGTGTGCGAATTTTCAGGTCATTCGGACGTGTTTTGGTTGGTTTCGGCATTATTGGCGGAATTTAGAAGTTTCAAAGTTCATAGGCTTGAATTTGATGTGATTTTGGTGTTTTTGCGTTATTTTTGGTGTTTCGAAGGCTCGACTAAGTTTGAATGATGTTATGCGGTGTGTTGGTAGGTTTTCTTGAGGTCTCGAGGTCCTCGGGTGTATTTCGGGTGGCCTTAAAAGGATTGCTGTTGCTGTTGTATTTTTCTTGGTCTGGTTTCCTTATATGCGATCACAATGGTGAGGCTGCGATCACATAGGATTATTGGTGAGGCATCATAAAATTGTTATATGCGATCGCCTTTAGAGGTCCACGATCACAAAGTAAGAAGAGCCAGAATAGTGCGGTCGCGTGAGGTGCATTGCGATCGCACAATGTGGGCGCGTGTGGCAGTGAGGTGATGGAATTGCTCTATGTGATCGTATAGAGCTGGTCGCGATCGCATTGTTGTGAGGAGTTGTCTTACACGATCGCATAGGTTTTTCTGCGATTGCATAGGGTTAGTTTGGTTGGGCAGCATTTTTTTCTTCTCGATCACACGCCTTTTTCCGCCAACGCACAGAGTAAAACCTGGGCAGAAAGTTTTAAGTTCCAATTTCGGGGGTTTTTGGCCATAACTCATTTTTCCATTAGAGAGCTCGGGGGAAAGAGAACTTGGGCGAGATTTTCAGTGGGATTCTTGTGGCAAGTGTTCTTCGATCATTTTTGGTTTAATTTCATGAAATTGTCTTGATTTTGACCATGCAATTTGAGGAATTAAAGTAGAAAATTTGGGAAAAATGGGAGGAAAATTTGGAAATTTCTTTTGGTGATTTGAGTGGGCAATTGAGGTCAGATTTTGGTAAATTTGGTATGGGTAGACTCGTAAGGGAATGGGGATTCTAGTTTTGTGATTTTTATCAAATTTCGATACATGGGCCCAGGGCTCGGGTTTGGTCAATTTCGATAATTTTGCCTAAAATTGATAGTTTTCGTTTGAGCCTTGTTCAGTTAGCGTATATTGATGATGTTAATATGGTTTTGGTTAGATTCTGAGCAATCGGGAGCCAATTCGAGGGGCAAGAGCATCGCGGATTAGTATTTTGGCCCGGTGGAGGTAAGTAATGGCTATAAATCTTGTCCTGAGGGTATGAAACCCCGGACTTCGTACTATTTTTAGAATGGCGCACATGTCGGATGACGAGTATGTGGCATGCACTGATTTTTAGATTGGACTTGGTCCTCTCCGCGGCAACTATTGAGTTGCGTATTTTACTCTAAATAATATGTTAAATTGTGTTCTAAAACTATTGCTATATGTGGGCTATAAGCCATGTTTGGGGCCTCGTGCCGACTTGTTTAGACCCCTTGGGGGCTTTTTACTGCTATTTTCCTCACTGTGTTGACTTATGGTTTACACTCAGTCATGTTATGTTTAACTGATTTCAAAACTCAGCCTTATTTACACTATTTTGAGATATAAAATGATGTTTTGGGTCGAGTACCCCATTTTACTGACACACCCGAGGGGCTTTTAAGAGTTTCTGGATGAGTGAGGCCGAGGGCCTAATTGTGAGGATATGATATGCCACGAGGTGGCTTGATTTTAGCGCTTGGGCTGAAGGAGCCCCTCCGGAGTCTGTGCACCCCCTAGTGAGCACAGGTACCTACTGAGTGCGAGTGCCGAGTGCCGAGTGCCGAGTGTCGAGTGCCGAATGACGAGTGATTGGGAGGCATGAGTGACTGTGAGGTTTCCCGAGGGGCTGATTATGAGTGACTGTGAGGTATGCCCGAGGGGCTGATTATGAGTGACTGTGAGGCATGCCCGAGGGGCAATTTCTGATACATGTTTTTGTCCGAGGGGCTACTTATGATTTTACCACTTTCACTCTGAACTTATGAAATATGTTTTTCCTGAGGGGCTTTTTATGATTTTTGTCATTTTTACACTAAACTTCTTGAAAGTTATGTTGAAACTATTGGCAAGTATATTTCCAAATGATTTTTATTGAAATCGGCTTTTAAGCGTGATGATTTAACGTATATATTGTTGGAAAGAAAGGTTGTGCTTATTGTGAAATGATGATTTGATTTTTATGTGTTTCTTACTGCTCTGACCTGATTTATTTTCATTACTATTGAGTTGGCGTACTCACATTACTCCCTGCACCTTGTGTGCAGATCTAGGTGTTAGGGCAGAGTGAGCTGTGTATCTGTTCCAGAGATTTCTCGGAGATTTTGCGAGGTAGCTGCACGCGTCCGCACCCTACTCTCTCCTGCTTACTTTATAGAGTTTTTTTTTGAGTTGTATATTTTTTTTGTAGATGCTCATGACCAGTGACTACGGGATCTCGGGGGTTGTATTTAATATTCAATGTAGCTTTAACTGTTTTTAAAAATGTTTAAAATAAACCACTACTACTCTACCTTGCAATGTTAGATGGAGCTTTCAGTTGTGTTTTGGGACAACATGACGAGACAGGAAGAAAGGAGCAAGCCATATATTACTTGAGTAAGTAGTTCACTCCATATGAAGGACGGTACTATCTGCTAGAACGCATTTGCTGCGCTCTAACCTTTATAACTCAGAATCTAAGGCATTACTTATGTGCCTATACTACATATCTCATATCAAGGATGGATCCTCTGAAGTACATCTTTCAGAAACCCATGCCTACTGGGAAGCTATCCAAGTGGCAAATCTTGCTGAGTGAGTTCGACATCATCTATGTAACTCAGAAGGCAGACATGCATTAGTAAATCATCTTGATGAAAATCCCGTGGGAGGAGAATATGAACCCCTAAAAATATATTTTCCTGATGAAGAGGTATCATTCGTAGGAGAAGACATTGCTGAAGCCTACGACGGTTGGAGAATGTTTTTCGACGGAGCCGCAAATTTCAAAGGAGTAGGTATTAGAGCCATCTTGGTATCAGAAACCGGTTCATTTTAGTGTCCATCGACTACTTCACTAAATAGGTTGAAGCTGCATCTTACAAAGCTGTGACCAAGAAGGTCATTACAGATTTTGTCCGAGACCGAATTGTTTGTCGATTTGGGGTTCAAGAGTCCATCACCACTGAAAATGCCGCCAATCTCAACAGTGATATGATGAAAGCCCTGTGTGAAACTTTCAAAATCAAGCACAAGAATTCCACGACATACTTGCCTCAAGTTGAATGGAGTTGTGGAAGTCGTCAACAAAAACATAAAAAATATACTAAGGAAAATGGTAGAGAATCACAAGCAATGGCACGAGAAATTACCATTTCCCTTACTGGGATAGCGTACCACATTACGCACATCAACTGGAGCAACTCCCTATTTCCTGGTTTATGGTACCGAAGTTGTCATTTCCTTCGAGGTATAAATTTCTTCTTTGAGAATCATACAAGAAGCCGAACTCAGCGACGCAGAATGGATAAAGAGTCGATATGAGCAACTAGCCCTCATAGACGGAAAGAGGATGAATGCAGTATGTCACAGTCAGCTTTATCAGAATAGAATGTCCATGGCTTTCAATAAAAGGGTCAAGCCAAGATAGTTCACACCAGGGTAGCTGGTGTTGAAACGGATCTTTCCACATCAAGATGAAGCATAAGGGAAATTCTCTCCCAATTGGCAAGGTCCTTACATGGTTCACAGAGTATTGACAGGAGGAGCGCTCATACTCGGAGAGATGGACGGAGAAATCTGGCCGAAGCCTATCAATTCAGATGCAGTCAAAACATACTATGTGTAAACCATTTTATGTTTCTTCATATGATGTATATTGAACTACGCTTGACCTGATTCCCATTTAAGAGGGGATACGTAGGGAGCCCTATGGGTTCGGTCACAATTCAATAAAATTTCCATTTTCCCCACAATCAGAAACTGGGGCAGAATTTTTGAGGAGGACTCTCATAATTCCGAAGCAAGTTCAGCCAACAACAACATACTGAACAGTCAGAAAGGTCATCCAGTTAACTGGGGTAGAATTTTGAGGAGGACCCTCAAAATTCTACGGTAGAGGAAGTCGCAATGTCTCTAATAATGTCACAGTTACTGGTTCATCTAACTAATTTCTAAACTACATATTACTATGTCTTTGACAACTATACACGCATGCTTTTGAAAAGAAACTTTACTTTTAGCCAAATTCTACCCCCGATAACTTAGCAGGATCCTCGGACAGAACGGAGCAAATCGAGCAAGCAAAGACACGAACCAACATCCCCCACAAAACTCACAAATTTTCTTTAGATGCAGGACTATGTCATCATGATAAGCATCATCGCAACAACACAATCTCTATGCACGAAACACATTGTCAGCTAAGAATACTTCACTCTTACTCTTACATATGCATGAGACTAAGCCCTGCCAAACCTTGCATGAGGCTAAGTCCTACCTCTCTACTTGCATAAGGCTAAGTACTGCCTTCCCTTTGCATGAGACTAAGCCATGTCTCAATCCTTGCATGAGACTAAGCCTTGTCTCAATCACTTTCATGAGGCTAAGCTCTACCTCTGTACTCGCATAAGGCTAAGCCCTGCCTTCTCTCTACATGGGACTAAGCACTGCCCCGAATCCTGCATGAGGCTAAGCCATGCCTCTCCATTTGCATAAGGCTAAGTACTGCCTTCTCTCTGCAAGAGACTAAGCCTTGTCTCAGTCACTTGCATAAAACTAAGCCCTGTCTCAATACTTGCATGAGACTAAGCCTTGTCTCAATCACTTGCATAAGGCTAAGCTCTTCCTCTCACTTGCATAAGTCTAAGCTATGCCTTCTCTCTGCATGGTACTAAGCACTGTTCGGAATCCTACATGAGGCTAAGCCTTGCCTCTCCATTTGTATAAGTCTAAGCACTGCCTTCTCTATGCATGAGACTAAGCACTGTCCCGAATCCTGCATTAGGCTAAGCACTGCCTCTCCATTTGCATAAGGCTAAGCACTGACTTCTCTATGCATGAGACTAAGCACTGTCCCAAATCTCGCACGAGAGAAAGCATTGTCTCTCTTTCATTATATTCTTCTCTCAGGCTAAGCTCTGCCTTCTACTTCACACAAGACTAAGCTCTGTCTTGTTGCCTCTAGCATCATGTCTCTGCACCTCATGGGCTTAAATGTAGCCAACTTGTCCGAGTGAAGGCACCATCCTCATAACCAGAAAACATCATGCCATGGCCTGAGGATCTCTCAAACTTGCACATCATTATCCAAAGGCCTCACGGTTCGGAGGCACCATCTTCATGGCCCAAGAACATCATTTCATGGCCTGAGAATCCCTTACCGCACTTCATGGCTCGGGACGTCATGGTCTAAGGACGTCATCCTCACCATCCAGAGACAATCTTCATGGTCCGAAGAGAATTTGCATCATGTTTAGATTTACGCAATAACTTATACATATGTGCTCGTAGTATACTTTTGTAGATTTGCAGGTAACCCAGTGAGTAACCGTTATCCCAATAGGAGCGATCCCGCTCCAGTTCCTTCAAATTATTCCAAACCTAACCGTTCACCCATAACCATTTCAATCCCACATAATCCTACTCGGAACCTTTTGTCCGTTCTTGCGATGACTCCATCGGTTTATTCAACTTTTGGATCCAGAACTACACACAGACTGATTCCTTTAAAACCAGAGATATGTAGGCAGCTCAGAAAACAGAGTGCGGCCTATATCATTCAAATCGCCCTATTCAGTCAAAATTGGTCATCATGTCTTTACCCGATAACTCTTTCATCCTTCCCGGGTAAAGACGGGAAGCTGTTGATACCCAATTTTTTCCATATATTTTTTGAAATATATATACCTTCAAAATAGTGCACGAGCATCGACAAGTATTTTTCCATAATTTTCTATAATTGTTTTTAATCGATTTATTCCTGCGTTTTTATTATATAAATAATTATTAATCGCATCGCAAATAATTTTATAATGATTTACTATTTAATTTTTGTCATTTATATTCATATTGAGCTTTAAACATTTTATGTATAATTATATTTGCATCTTTAGTCTATAATTGTAATAATTTTACAATAATAGCACATATATACATAATTACATTATTTATACAGAAAAAGTGGCCTTTTATATTTTATAATGTTAAGTAATTATTTTAAATCATTTTTCATGCACAAATGAATTTTTTTTATTATTTATTAATTATTTTTATAAATTATTTTACGGATTTAATTAGGTATCTAAAATCTATCCCTTTTCCTAATTAATTTGGGACCTAGCCTGCCCATTACCTGTAACGACCTGACCGGTCATTTTGAGCTCTAGCACGTCATTCGGCGGTTTGAGGCCATGACCATCTTCACTTCAGGTATTATGACTTATACGCATGGTCGGAATTGAAATTCGGGAAGTCCGGAGTGGATTTGGAAAGAGAATTCTCATTTCGGAAGCTTTAAGTTGGAAGAACCTGACTAAGCGTTGATTTTGGGCAAACGACCCCAGAATGGAATTTTGATGATTCCAATAGTTTCGTATGGTGATTTCAGATTTAGGCGCATGTTCAAATTTGGATTTGGAACTCCGTAGGACAATTCAGCGCATTTTGGTAAAAGTTGAAAAAATAGAAGATTTTTGAAAAGTTTGACCGAGAGTTGACTTTTTGATATCAGGATCGAAATCCAATTCTAAAAATTTGAATAGCTCCTTTATGTTATTTATGACTCACGTGCAATATTTGAAGTCGTTCCGTATTGATGTTATACGTTTTGGCGCAAAATATAGAAGTTGGAAGATTTGAAAACTCATAATTCGATTCGATGCGCGATTCGTAATTTTGGCATTGTTTGACGTGGTTTGAAGCCTCGACTAAGTTCATGTTGTATTTTGGGACATGTTGGTATAATAGGTTAAGGTCCCGAGGGCCTCGGGTGGATTTCGAAAGGTTAACGAAATGGATTTCGGAGACAAAAAACTGCTGGAAATTTGCTGCTGTAAAAGCTGTTTTGGACAGCAACTGGTGCATCGCAGAGCTGATTTTGGAAGCTTAAATATTGAAATCTATAAGGAATATAAAAAATTTCAAAACATGAAAGTTTTAGCCCTTTGGTTCTAACCTCCAAAAAGTTAAACTATCATTTGGAGATTTGATCAAAACATTATGATCGATTGAATGATGGCTGATGAAGCAGTTTCGCCAGAAATTTTGATGCGTCAATCCGACTTTGGAAGCTCATATCTCGAAACATACAAGGGGTTATATGGTGTACAACCTATCAAATTAAAGATCTTCGAGTCTAGTTTTTAAATATTCAAACCGTTTGTCATTTGGATATTTTTATAAGGAGTTATGAGAGTGTTAATAAAAGGTATCCAACAGGGGAAAACTTGTAATAGGAGGTACAACCTGCATAGTGCAATGTACAACTCGATGAAGCACCTGTGCCTATATAAGGCAGTCACGGGCAGCAACTTCTTTTGATGATTTTCTTGAGCTAGGGATTGGTTCTTTCATGGTGGATTCGACCTTGGGGACTACTTAACAATACAAGGTGAGTTTTATTGGATATTTTAAGTTAATAACATCTTATTAACACTATTATTAACATCATTCAATCTTTGAAATCCCTAAAAATCTTTCAAGTTGTTAAAGAACACCAATTTCATAAACATTGAATTTTTAAGGAAAAGCTTCCGGAAGGCAATACTAATGATTCAAGTTTTTTTTATTATAAGTCGGTGAGAGTAATTCTAATGTTTATTTCAAGTTGTTATGGTTGGATAATTGATTTTATAAAACCTTGTTCATGGCATGAATAGTGTTGTTGAGAAAATGAAGGAGAGATAAATAGTGATTTTAGAAATGAAATTAAAGGATGCAATGAACCTATTGAATCATTTTCTAGATTAGTTGGAAGTTTTCAACTAAGTAATCACCAAATTGAATATTTTGGAAATGTTGGTTAAGGAAGACGATGAATAGTAATTTGACGGTGTTGGAGAATTAATGTATTATCATTGATGACTTTAAATGGGTATTAAATGATAAGAGTAGAGTTAAATGTGCTAGTAAGTGAACCTATTAGACGATTTGAGTTGGAGGCTTATAGCCAACTTGTGAGCCATAAACGGATATTGATAAATATTTTTGAGTCATATTTTGATTGTAATTGTAGATATCAATTTGTTGGTGGCGTATGAGAATTTTACTCAATGTTACGATGTCGGAGGAGGATTAAAAGATTGTGAATGTTAATAAAGCGAAAGCGAAAGCGATTTTTGGAGCGTTGGCCATCGGTCGAGTTGTTTGAAAGGCTTGGGAGCCGGCTATGGGACTCCGGAGTGACGTAAGTCTCCTTTCTAACCTTGTAAGAGGGAATTGTCCCCATAGGTAAAATAATTAATTATGTGCTACTATTTGTGGGGGGCTACGTACGCATGAGGTGACGAGAGTCCGTGCGTAGCTACTATTATGCTTATGTTCGGGTAGTCTAGGACACAAAAGCATGCTTTACTTTCCATACTTGTAATTTTACAGATAAATTTAAAATGCTTAAACCATGTCAAATTTGGCAAATGAATTTTTAAAAAGATTAAACACCATCTTCTTGACCATTAAAAGAGAAATTATCATTTTCTTGGGTAATTGTTTTCGTGATGAAGTCCGGATTGACTGTTTGAATGTGTGTATCTATGAGTACCTGTGTCGTATGTATGATTCGTGAGCGGGGTAACTGTATTATTTATGTTTGACCGCGTCACACATATGATTCACGAGCGGGGTAATAGATGCATCTATGGTTCGCGCCGTTCGACACTCTGGCAGTGCATATTTTATTATTTTGTTGGATCGGGCCGTACGACCTCGACATTAATTGCACATGTTTTCTTGGTACTTTCTGTGATATGAACTGCTTAAATGCCTTGAGATATAAGTTGTTAACTGAAATAACTGAAATTTTAATTATTAAAGAAGCTGCCCCTTCTTGATGTTGTCTATTATTTAATCATGACATCCATGCTTAGTGTCACATTTAATTATATTAATTTGACCACTAGTAAATGTCGAAGTCGACCTCGCGTCACTAGCTCTTCGAGGTTAGACGGGATACTTACTGGGTACATGTTGTTTTTGTACTCATACTACACTTGCTGTGTATTTTTGTTGCACAAGCACACGTATGTCTAGTGGCTTAATTTGGCGCAATGACATGGTTGATACGGAGACTTAGGTGAGCTGCACCTCTTGAGACAACTAAAGCTAGCAGAGTCTCCTTCAGAGTATTGTATTATATTTTCTCTATTGTCCAATTTTATTCTGGACGGTTATTGTATTATATTTTATTTCCTAGAAATTGCTCATGCACTTGTGACACCGGGTTCTGGGATGTATATAGGATTAGTTAGTATTAAAAAGTGGTTAAAGACATTATTATTTACTCGGTGAAGTTCATTATTTATTGCTAAATGTTAGGAAAAGAAATGATTTCAAAAATCTAAAATGAGAATTTAATTAATAGTGGTGTCCGGCGCCATCACGACCTTTAATGGATTTTGGGTCGTGACAACATGGTATCAGAGCACTAGGTTCCGTTAGGTCTCATGAGCCATGGGCAAGTCTAGTAGAGTCTTGTGGATCAATACTGAGACGTCTGTACTTATCTTCGAGAGGCTACATGGCTGTTAGGAGCACTTCTCTTCTTGATTCCTCATTGTGTGGTTTTATTCCTTTGAGGCTTATTCCTTCATTTCCTTTCTATTCAATCTTATGCGACACAAAGCGCGTGTTATAAATCGGGAATTGAGGAATTGTAATGGTACTACAGATGTGGTGCGGGATGTTTTTCCATGCGTAGATGTTTGGGCTATTGTCATCGCCTTGCGAAAGGATATTATATTGTTTCAGCTCAGTAGTTGAACTTCTGGGAGCCTTGAGGCTATGTGCAGGTTGCTATGATGCTCGTGAACGGTTATCCTGCAGTAATTGACGTGATAATAGGATGCTTGACCAGGTGTCGGGGTAGTGAATGACTTGAAAAGAGGTTTACTCAGAGCGTGATTCAGAGATTCGGTATTTCATTTCCGGCCGAGGAAGACAATCGGATTATAAATGTTCAGGTTTGGGTTGATAGAGTAATGAGACTTGGTGCTTTCAAGTGTGGTGGAATTTTCATCTGTGACGTGGTGTCATCGTCCTCGATTAAATGTGTTAAGTTCGCTGGTGTTATGATCTTCTACAATTCGCCTTTCGGGCAGGGTATTGCGAAATGGTCTTAGAGGAGTGGTTGTCAGAGACAACAGAGTGTGGCGATGTCGAGACCTAATTGGCCCTTCTAGTATTGATGGCTCGAGAAGGGGTAAATGTGCACGGGCTCAAGGTGGGTTATCGATTTTGTAGTAATTGTACTCAGCGTATCGTTGGAAGAGGTCGGCAGGTAGTTCCACAAGTGGGTTATCTCCTGTGAGCAGATTAGCAGTCGCGTGGTGTTGACGTAGCTTCTACGAAGAATTATACTGGCTATCTAGTAAGAGGTCGAACATGTGAATGTGGCTAGTGGTTCAAAGTGTTCAAGAAATGTTAACAGAAAGAATTTTGACAAATGTGGTGGGTTAATTGTTCAAGATCATGTCAACGATGAAGGAAGAATCCCGGTGGGTTCCAGATTATGCAAGGGTACCTTTAATCTAAGTGGGAGAGCCTCACCGCCTACAATTGGATTGTATGGTTATCTACTTGTGAGGTTTCTAGTATCAGCGTAATGGGGGGATATTACAACTAAAGAAAGAAAAAATCAGTAGTAATTTGAGCGAAGGATTTGAGTAATGTGTGCTATAATTGGCTTTATCGATTCATGTTTAGGCTATGGGAAGACTTAGAGTTTATGCTTCGTGTAGAGGTGATTCACAAGAAAGGTGATATAACCGGGTGCTTCCTTGAGAGAGTGGTCATGTGCTAGCAGAGCCTTTGAGTTGATTATATTTGGGTCCAAGTAGGAGTGGGTGACTCTCAACAATGGTCCTAGTAGGTTCTAAATTAAAGTGTGGTGCCTAAGGATTTTGAGTGCGTGGTATGGTTAAGTATTGATCTTCTGGAGTGGATTATGAAAGAGGCTTGGATTGTTCTATGTTATCACCGGTCTGATGTGTAGCATTGGAGGAATGGAAGAAAATAATTTTGGACTCTTAGAGGAATTATCGGAATGGGTGTACCGGTTGTATATGCAAATGTGCGCTCAAGGAAGGTATGAGTTAGCTTGTGGGTCTTGAGGCAACGTGGTCTCGAAAAATAGAGTCACTCAGGATGAGTGCGGATTGGGTTTGTTATATTTTGAATGGAGCTATTATTATTTCTAAGGCAAGACCAGAGTAAATTAGAAGAAGTTTGTTCGGTTAGCCATGGTTGAATCAGCATGATGGTGGCAATGATCAACCCCTTCAGCATGTTAAGTTATGCATATGATTTTTGGCGGTACGTGCGAGGCTTGACCGCCACCGTAATTGATTTTATCTGGAGGCATTCAAGTATTATGGCATGTTATGTGTGGATGGATCCCGGAAGAGTTGTGGTGGTTAGACCACTACTTGAGGATTTGTATATTCTACGGTTATGAGAATTCAATCGTGTGTTGTTATGGTTCTCCTGGAATGAGTTAAGTAGAAAGTTTCTATATGATGAAGTGTTTACTCTATTAGTGGTTCAGGAGCTGAGATTACCCCTGCACATTGGCATGATTAAGCGCATCAAGTAGTATGGGATTGTTGAGGGTTCAAGATTTGCGGTTAGGTTTTGACAAGGATGGCACGAGCTCGGATGAGCAGGAAAGGGATTTGAATGTTTAGAGTAATCTTGTATTGTCTTCAGCGGCCCCTGAGATCGGTGTTTTGTTAAAGAG
This sequence comes from Nicotiana knightiana, assembly GCA_005239525.1. Taxonomy (NCBI): domain Eukaryota; kingdom Viridiplantae; phylum Streptophyta; class Magnoliopsida; order Solanales; family Solanaceae; genus Nicotiana; species Nicotiana knightiana. The sequence goes on from ML386147.1 coordinate 37,910, forward strand.
GATTTGCATCCTAGTTATGGATTCTTGATTTGCTTTACAACGTTAGTGCGGCCGATGGTATGGATGTGCAGACTTGTTACCTTGCGCGAAAGGTCGTGGGAGCGTATCCTATGGGAAGATTGTATAAGTGTGACGTGTAGTCACTTGATTGATTAAAGAACTGAAACCAAGTATGAAGATTGTGGTAATATCGTTAATTTTGGAATTTGTGCCTGGAGGGCACTCGGTTCGTTTGGTTATGGACGGTGGAAGTTTGTTCCGGTTATTATGGCTATTCTTATGTGTTATGGGAAAGAGGGGTTATTATGGACCCATGAAAGGTTACCAACCTATTATGGTGCAATTAGAATCGGCTTGAGGTCCGTGGATGAATTTAAATATGAATATGGGCTTTATATCAGGATGGATGTGTTCATTTCAGCATAGCGCTCCTTATGGAGGGGTATTCGGACATTGGATGTCATTTCGTCATCGGCGATTCCATGTAAAACTATGTTGTGCCGTTTGAGTTGTGAAAAGGCTTGATAAATTTCACATGTGCTAAGGTACCGTGTAACGAAAATGTTATGTGAGCAGGATTCCGCTCGAGATTCAGATCATATATCGCACCTTAGGTGTGCTTGACTTTTGTAGCATATGGCACTATATATTTCTTTCCAGGGTTTGTATTATGCACTTTGAGTGCTTGTGGTCGATATTCAGGCATTTGTAGTTATGAGAATTATAGCTCGATGAGTACTTTATTATATATTGTTATGTGCGGATCGGGTGGCACACCGCCACGAGTATCATGGTTGAATCGGGTTGCACGCTGAAACAATGTGATGTGGAGTATAGTCCCTTATATCTATTTTTGTGTGTTTTGTTTCCCATTTTATGAGGGAAGTTCATGTTAGTTGCGTGGGTTGAGTAGTCCCTTCCAGAGTTTGTTTTCCTTATGTATCACATTCGAGTTGTAGCTTATTGGCATGTTGTGGCATCATATGAAGACTTCTAGTCATGTCTGAGGTGACTTATTCCCTAAGCAGCTCGTACTGGGTGAGACGAGATTATTTAATCTAGGATCAGTGCGAACAGATTATATGAAGTATATTAAAGATAAAATATCATTATTTGGTCCAAGACGAGGTAATGATTCTTGTCGGGAGTATAGCCTCAACGATTTGTTGACTTGGCAGTTAGTCATGAATTTCTACACATTTCTTCTGTTGTGGCGGTATTGCCAGAGTTAGAGCAAGACTTATATATGTCATGAGGCGCATTGTAAGCACCGAATTCGTAAAATTTTGGTTATTGCTATCAAAAGATGTTATTGTGGTAATGTATGTTATGCAGTGCATAGTGTGCATTCAACAAAGGTATGAAATCATGTATTGGTTCATCGCACAGAGATTGTTACAGTGTTCGTACGATGGGAGCAGGCCTGGCAGAGAATTTCGGATGTTGGAATTGAGCTCTAAGGTTAACTTGACTAAATAAAAGGGAGAATCTTCAGATTTGTTCGAGCTCATATGCTCAACTGGGTTGTGGTAACACGGGTAGGTGCATGAGGTGTTAAATAGTGATTTCAGACAACTTCAGCGCATTCCTTAGCATGCTCGAGGATGAACGTATGTTTAAGTGCGAGAGAATGTAACGACCCGACCGGTTGTTTTGAGCTTAAGCGCGTCGTTCGGTGGTTTGAGGCCATGACCATCTTCACTTTATGTATTATGACTTATACGCATGGTCGGAATTGATTCAGGAAGTTCGGAGTAGATTTAGAAAGAGAATTCTCATTTCGGAAGCTTTAAGTTGGAAGAACCTGACTAAGAGTTGATTTTGGGCAAACGACCCCGAAATGGAATTTTGATGATTCCAATAGTTTCTTATGGTGATTTCAGATTTAGGCGCATGTTCAAATTTGGATTTGGAACTCCGTAGGACAATTCGGCGCATTTTGGTAAAAGTTGAAAAAAATAGAAGATTTTTGGAAAGATTGACCGAGAGTTGACTTTTTGATATCAGGATCGAAATCCAATTCTAAAAATTGGAACAAATCCTTTATATTATTTATGACTCGCGTGCAAAATTTGAAGTCGTTCCATATTGATGTGATACGTTTCGGCGCAAAATATAGAAGTTAGAAGATTTGAAAACTCATAATTCGTTTCGATGCGCGATTCGTAATTTTGGCGTTGTTTGACGTGGTTTGAAGCCTCGACTAAGTTCATGTTGTATTTTGGGACATGTTGGTATAATAGGTTAAGATCCCGAGGGCCTCGAGTGGATTTTGAAAGGTTAACGAAATGGATTTCGGACACAAAAAGCTGCTGGAAATTTGCTGCTGCAAAAGCTGTTTTGGACAGCAACTGGTGCATCGCAGAGCTGACTTTGGAAGCTTAAATATTGAAATCTATAAGGAATATAAATATTTTCAAAACATGAAAGTTTTTTCCCTTTGGTTTAATGTCCAAAAAGTTAAACTATCATTTGGATATTTGATCAAAACGTTATGATCGATTGAATGATGGCTGATGAAGCAGTTTCGCCAGAAATTTTGATGCATCGATCCGATTTTGGAAGCTCATATCTCCAAAAATACAAAGTTTTACATGGTGTAAAACCTATCAAATGAAAGATCTTCGAGTCTAGTTTTTAAATATTCAAACCTTTTGTCATTTGGATATTTCGACAACGAGTTATGGGCGTTTTAATAAAGGGTATCCAGCAGAGGAAAACTTGTAATAGGAGGTACAACCTGCACAACGCAATGTACAACTCGATGAAGCACCTGTGCCTATACAAGACAGTCACGGGAAGGTGAGTTTTATTGGATATTTTAAGTTAATAACATCCTATTAACACTAGTATTAACATCATTCAATCTTTGAAATCCCTAAAAATCTTTCAAGTTGTTAAAGAACACCAATTTCCGAAATATTAGATTTTTAAGGAAAAGCTTCAGGAAGGCAATACTAATGACTCAAGCTCATTTCTTATGAGTCGGTGAGAGTAATTCTAATATTTGTGTCAAGTTTTTATGGTTGGATAATTGATTTCATTAACCCCATGTCATGAATAATGTTGTTGAGAAATGAAGAAGAGATAAATAGTGATTTTAGAAATGAAATTAAAGGATGCAATGAACCTATTGAATAATTTTCTAGCTTAGTTGGAAGTGTTCAACTAAGTAATAACCAAGTTGAATATTTTGGAAATGTTGGTTAAGGAAGACAATGAACAATAATTTGGTGATTTTGGAGAATTAATGTACTATCATTGATGACTTCAAATGGGTATTAAATGATAAGAGTAGAGTTAAATGTGCTAGTAAGTGAACCTATTAGACGATTTGAGCTGGAGGCTTATAGCCAACTTGTGAGCCATAAATGGATATTGATAAATATTTTTGAATCATATTTTGATTGTAATTGAGATTGTAATTGTAGATATCAATTTGTTGGTGGAGTATGAGCATTTTACTCAATGTTACGATGTCGGGGGAGGATTAAAAACTTGTGAATGTTAATAAAGCGAAAGCGAGTTTTGGAGCATTGGCCATCGGTCGAGTTGTTTGAAAGGCTTGGGTGCCGGCTATGGGACTCCGGTGTGAGGTAAGTCTCCTTTCTAACCTTGTAAGAGAGAATTGTCCCCATAGGTGAAATAATTAATTACATGCTACTATTTGTGGGGGCTAAGTACGCACAAGGTGGCGAGAGTCCATGCGTAACTACTATTATGCTTATGTCCGGGTAGTCTAGGACCCAAAAGCATGATTTACTTGTCGTACTTGTAATTTTACTGATAAATTTAAAATGCATAAATCATATCAAATTTGGAAAATAAATTTCTAAAAAGATTAAACACTATCTTCTTGACCATTAAAAGAGAAATTATCATTTCCTTGGGTAATTGTTTTCCTGATGAAGTCTGGATTGACTGTTTGAATGTGTGTATCTATGAGTACCTGCATCGCATGTATGATTCGCGAGTGGGGTAACTCTATTATTTATGTTTGACCGCGTCGCATGTATGATTCGCGAGCGGGGTGATAGATGCATCTATGGTTTGTGTCGTTCGACCCTCCGGCAATGCACATTTTATTATTTTGTTGGATCGAGCCGTACAACCTCGACATTAATTGCGTATGCTATTTTCTTGGTACTTTCTGTGATATGAACTGCGTAAATTCCTTGAGATATAAGTTGTTAACTGAAATAACTGAAATTTTAATTATGAAAGAAGCTGCCCCTTCCTGTTGTTATCTATTATTTAATCATGACATCCATGCTTGGTGTCATATTTAATTGTATTAATTTGACCACTAGTAAGTGTTTAATTCGACCTCGTGTCACTACCTCTTCGAGGTTAGACGGGATACTTACTGGGTACATGTTGTTTTTTCTACTCATTCTACATTTGCTGTGCATTTTTGTTGCACAGGCACATGTATGTCTAGTGGCCTAATTTGGCGCAGTGTCATGGTTGATATAGAGACTTAGGTGATCTCCACCTCTCGAGACGATTGCAGCCAGTAGAGTCTCCTTCAGAGTATTGGATTGTATTTTCTCTACTGTCCAATTATATTATGGACTGTTATTGTATTACATTTTAATTCCTAGAAATTGCTCATGCACTTGTGACACCGGGTTCTGGGATGTATATGGGATTAGTTAGTATTGAAAAGTGGTTAAAGACATTATTATTTACTCGGTGAAGTTCATTAGTTATTGCTAAATGTAAGGAAAAGAAATGATTTCAAAAATATTAAAATGAGAGTTTAATAACTATTTGGTGTTGGCTTGCCTGACAGTAGTGTCCGGCGCCATCACGACCTTTAATGGATTTTGGGTCGTGACATTCCCCAGTCCAATACAACCTAACCCATTAACCAGCCCAATAACCTTGCACGTCCAACCCAGACCCATACCCATTTAAAAGAACCGACCCAAGCCCTTGTAAAATCTCAGTCGTTGATCTCAAAAGATCAAAAACACCTAATTAATTCCCCATTTTAACTCATCATCTCCCTAACCCTAAACCATTTTCCACCAAACGCCTCTCTCAAACACTCTCATGTCCCCCTTTATCTTCTCAAACCCTAATCCGTTGTTACCCATCTCCCCTTCGATTCCTACCATAAATGGAATCGTTCCTTGATCCCTTACCATATCTACTCTTGACCCTTTACCAGCTACTCATTTTTTATATCATCTGACTGGCTTACCTCAAATGGCAAGTTGATCTCGAGAGATTCGAACCTAATCTGGTTCAAAACCTCTTATATGTTGATTATTTTTGTCTGGGTTCATCCTAACCTCTGTGAGTACGAATATTTTTCGTATCTTTAAGTTAGGGTTTCAAATCTCTGGTTCAAACCAAATTTGGTTAATTTCATCTTGTTTTAATGATATTCTTCGTCTATATTTACTCTGTTACTCACGAATCCGCCTATTTTTAGTTAGATCTTTTACTTACCCTAAAACTAGGGTTCAGATCTTTCCAGATCCAAAATGATTTTCCATTCTTCTTTTAATGTTTCCATGTATCTATATCCGTGCTTTTTTTAGTCATAATTTCTGTGGTTATTGTAACGACTCGGCCGGTCATTCTGAGAGTTTAGCCCCGTTTCCCCTGTTCCTGCTTCATTTTATGTGGTTTAGCTTTATTTATGTGTATTGGGTCGGTTGGTTCGGGTTCAGAGTGGTCATGGTGATAATTGATGCAATTAGTCTCTCAAGGTAGCCTAATAGTTGAGAAAGTCAACTGAGAGTTGACTTATTGGTGAACGACCTCGGAATGTGGATTTTATGGCTCGGACATGATTTTTATGTGATTTGGGACTTAGGAGTGTGTTCGAAATGAAGTTTTGATGTCCGGTGTAGAATTAGGCTTGAATTCGCGAAAGTTAGTTTTTGGCGAAACTTGCCCGAGCCAACCCCGAATGCACACTTTTCTAGGTTGAGCTTCATATTGTACTTCCTCAGTATATTGAAAATCTCCTGCAAATGCTTTAAATGGTCCCCTACTCGCAAGTACTTAACTAACATGTCATTAATATAAACTTCCATTGATTTTGCTATTTGTCTTTCGAACATTCGATTTACTAGGCGTTGATAAGTTGCACCGGCATTTTTTAGACCAAACGACATTACATTATAACAGTAGGTGCCATACTTATTGATAAACGAGGTCTTTTCCTTATCCTCTGGGTTCATCTGTATTTGGTTGTACCCGGTGTAGGCATCAAGAAAACAGAGAATCTCGTGGGCGGCTGTGGCATCGATCACACGATCGATATTAGGCAAATGAAAAGAATCCTTAAGGCATGCTTTATTCAGGTCTTTATAATCCACGCACATTCTAAGTTTATTTCCCTCCTTAGGGACTACGTTTGCTAACCATTCAGATAATTTACTTCCCGAATGGATCCCATTTTGAGAAGTTTTTTTACCTCGTCCTTGATGAAGGCATGCTTAACCTCGGTCTAGGGCCTTCTTTTTTGCTTCACCAGACGAGACCTCAGGTTCAAGCATAATTTATGGGTACTGATTTTCCGTGGGATCCATGTCATATCGAGATGGGACCAAGCACAACAATCCATGTTAGCTAAAAGGCATTGAATAAGTTTTTTTCTGAGCTCAGGGGTTAAACCCCTGCCCAGGTATACCTTTTGTTTGGGAAAATTCTTGATCAGTATGACCTGTTCCAGCTCTTCGACCATTGATTTGGTGGAATCGAAGTCATCAGGAATTATGAAGGATCGAGGGATACAATAGTCGTCGTCCCCGTTTGTCCTCTGCTTCTCCGATTGGGTCGAGGCTAGTGTCTGTGGTTGCTATTTAGCCTCCTATTTTCCCTTTGAATCCGATCCCTTTGCTGATGAGAGTGCCGATACCGGTATCACTTTGTCGACTGCAAACATCTCCTTGCGGCGGGTTGCTCCCCGGACACCATTTTGACTCCCTCTGGTGTTGGGAACTTCAAAACATGGTGAAGGTTCGAGGGTACTGCCCTCATGTTATGGATCCAGGGCCTTCAAAGCTGGGCGTTGTACCTCATGTCACCCTCGATCACATAGAGCTTTGTTTCTTGGATGGTCCCGACCACGTTCACTAGTGGTTTCACTTTCCATGTTGAAGTTGTCAGGTAGTGGGGCCGCGTGCATAGTTTGATCCTATAGGCTAAGTTGTTCTACGACCCTCGATCGAATAATATTGGCCGAGCTTCTTGGATCAATCAAAACACGCTTAACTTGAATTTTATTCATAAGAACAGATATTACCAGTGCGTCATTATGAGGTTGTAAGATCCCCTCTACATCCTCGTCATTGAAAGACAAGGTCCCTTCCTGTACGTAGTCTCGAGTCTTTTCCCTCGTGATTGACACCTTGGTGCGTTTGAATACAGGCCCCTGAGGAATATCGACCCCCCCCCCCCCAACAATCATGTTGATCACGTGTTGCGGCTTTTCTTGCTCATTTTGTCTGTTTGAATCTCTATTTTTTAAGTGGTTCTTAGCCAATTCTCGAAGATGCCCTTCGTTGAACAAACGAGCTACCTCCTACCTCAACTGTCTTGTCACGACCCGAATTTCCCACCGTCGGGACTGTGATGGCGCCTAAAATTGGACCCGCTAGGCAAGCCAACGCTACTGTTTATCTACCTTATTCATTTATATTTAATGGATAACAGATGATGTACAAATCAGCAAAAATAGAAGTGCGAAATAAAACAAAGTCTAACAACTCGATTATATGCCATTACAAAATTCGTAATACTAAACCCAGAATTTGGTGTCACAACTTCACGGACTGTCTATGAATACTACATATAAAGGCCTGAACAAAATAAATATATCTGTCTCAGAATAAAGAAGAAAATAGTTGAAATAAAGCAGGAGGGGACACCAAGGCATGCGGACGCCTGCAGGACTACCTCAGAATCTCCAAATGGACTGAAGGCAGCCTCCTCACCCTAAGGTCCGTAAGGTCCTGTACCGAGATCTGCACAAAAGTGCAGACTGTAGCATCAGTACTACCGACCCCATGTAGTGAGTAAGTGTCGAGCCTAACCTCGGCGAAGTAGTGACGAGGCTAGGAGACGACAACCAACTAAACCTGTGCAGTTTAATCATATATGGAAAATAATAACAACAAGAAATAAGCAGTTAAATACAAAGAAAGGGGAACATGCTGAGGGGAGGAAATATCAAATTATGGAAATAACGAAGTAAAGCAATAAATTAGATATCAATTTAAACAACAGAAGTAACAGCACAAAACAAGTGCACGGCATCACCCTTCGTGCTTTTACTCTCATCCTCACCAAATAATAAATAGAATGCATGGCATCACCCTTCGTACTTTTACTCTCCTGCTCACAATAAATCGATAGAAATGGCACGGCATCACCCTTCATGCTTTTAATATCATAATATGGCACGGCATCTCCCTTCGTGCTTTTAATATCATAATATGGCACGACATCACCCTTTGTGCTTTTACCCTCTCTCACAATATTATACACGATATCAGCATTCGTGCTATACACTCTTCCTCACCCAAACAAATCAATAACAACAATCTAGAAAGGAAATCAACAATACAAACCATAATAATAAAGCCATAACGTCCCGGCAAGGGAGTCAACAGTAGAATCAATATCATCCCGGTAAGGGAAAAACAACTATAACCAATCTCACCTAGTTACTCAATTTCACATAGTAATTCTCAACTTGAAACACTACTCGACAATGATCAATACCAAGGAAAATTCTACCAACATGAATAATCATCGAATTAAACTCGAGTAATGTTTAATGAAAAATCACATAAAGTTCAATATTCGATTCATGGGCATGCTTGACACCAACATATAGATACTCGTCACCACACCTATACGTTGAACATATCACTAACACGTAGCAAATAAGATACAATACCTCAAGCTAAGGTTAAGCCAAACACTTACCTCGAATTCCACGATCAAACTCAAGCCTCAATTACAGCTTTCCCTTTAGAATTCTCCTCCAATTCAATTGTATCTAGACATAATCAGCTTAATAATATCGTAAATGCTAAATAATTAAACCCCAATGCTTAATTATGGGTTTTCTATCACTTCCCAAAAAGTCAAAAATCGACCCCAGGCCTGCTTGGTCAAAACACGACGTTCGGACAAAAATTCGATCACCCATACACCCACGAGCCCGAATATATAATTAGTTTCGGAATCCGACCCCAAATCTAGGTCTAAATTCCCAAATTTGTAAAATTCCTAATTCTCCTAAAATCCCTAATTTCTACCCTTCAAGAACAAGATTTAAGCCTAGAAATCTAATGGGTGTTAATGGAAAATGAAAAAACGAGTTTAAGAACACAAACCTAGAACTTGGTGGTGAAATCCCTCTTCAAAAATCACCCCTAAGCTTCATCGATTTTGAAATATGAAGTTATGGCTAAAATCCCATTTTTCTACTGTTTAAGTGCTGGGCAACAGTACTTAGTGCGCTCGCGTGAGCTGTGGCGCGTTCGCGAAGTGCATCCTATTGGAGGACTTATGCGATCGCAGGATGAGCTGTGCGTTAGCAAAGGCTTAGCCCTGCCCCGCCTTCGCGTTCGCGTATAAGGGGTCGCGTTCGCATAGCACTCCTAGGTTCCTGGCCAGCGCCCCCTATAACTGTGTGTTCGCGTTTGACCTGGTGCGTTCGCGTAGATTAATTTCCCAATGCTCCGCGTTCGTACCCCAGATCTATGCGTTCGCATAGAGAAAATCCCAGCCCCACTTACTCTTGGCGTTCGCGTAGGTTGCCACGCGTTCGCATAGAACAAAACACCTGACACTAGCAAACATCATTCTCACTAGATTTTTCTAATTCCAAATCACTCCGACACTTATCCGAAACTTAACCGAGCCCTCGAGGCTCCAAACCAAACATGTACACAACCTAAAAAACAACCTACAGACTTACTCGTACGATCAAATCGCCAAAATAACATCTTAAACAAATAATTTAGCATAAAAATCAAATCAAAGGAAAATCTCAAGAACTTTGAAAGTTTCAAATTTCACAACTACGGGTCTGAATCACGTCAAATGACCTCCATTTCTTACCAAATTTTACAGGCATCACTCAAATACCATATTAAACCTGTACCGGGCTCCGGAACCAAAATACGGGCCTACCATAAATTTCAAATATAATCAAATTTCTAAAAACTCTTATAATTTAAGTAAAATAATTTCTTTCAAAAATTTATTTCTCGGGCTTAGGACCTCGGAATTCAATTCCGGGCATACGCCCAAGTCCCATATTTTCCTACGGATCCTCCGGGACCGCCAAATAATGGGTCCGGGTCCGTATACCAAAATATTGACCGAAGTCAACTTAAATTCAATTATAAAAGCAAAATTAGCATTTTTCTCAGTTTTTCATATAAAGGCTTTCCGGATATATGTCCGGATTGCGCACGCAAAATGAGGTGAGATAAAAGGAGGTTTTCAAGGCCTCGGAACATAGTTTGACTTATAAAATGAGAGATGACTTGTTGGGTCATCACATTCTCCACCTCTAAAACAAACGCTAGTTCTCGAACGGACATAGAAAAGAACCTGAATCGGGGAAATGATGGGGATACCGGCTGCGCATATCAGACTTGGACTCCCAAGTAGCTGCCTCGGCAGGCTGACCTCTCCACTGAACAAGAATCAAAGGATAACTCTTCGATCTCAACTAACAAATTTGCCGGTCTAATACGGCTGCCGGCTCCTCCTCATAGGTCAAATACTTGTCCAACTAGACACTGCTGAACTCTAACACATGGGCTGGATCGCTATGATACTTCCGAAGCATAGACACATGAAACACTGGATGCACAACTGATAAATTTGGTGGCAACACAAATCTGTAAGCCACCTCTCCCACTCTATAAATGTTCTCAAACAGGCCAATGTACCTAGGTCTTAGGTTTCCCTTCTTTCCAAATCTCATCACGCCCTTCATGGGCGACACCCGAACCAACACCCATTCTCCGACCATGAATGCCACATCACGAACTCGGCGGTTGGATTAACTCTTCTTCCTGAACTGAGCTGTACGAAGTCTATCCTGAATGATCTTAACCTTATCCAAGGCATCCTACACTAAGACTGTACCCAACAACCGAGCGTTTCCCGGCTCAAACCATCCAACTGGTGACCGACAGCGCCTACCATATAATGCCTCATAAGGAGCCATCTGAATGCTCGACTGATAGCTGTTGTTGTAGGCAAACTCAGCTAATGGCAAGAACTAATCCCAAGAACCTCCAAAGTCAATGACACATGCTCGTAGCATATCCTCCAAAATTTGAATAGTACGCTCGGACTGTCCGTTCGTCTAAGGATGAAATGATGTGCTTAACTCAACCCTCGTGCTCAACTCACGCTGAGCTGCCCTCCAGAAATGCGAGGTAAACTGTGTACCTCGTTCACAAATAATAGACACGGGCACACCATGAAGACGAACAATCTCCCTAATGTAGATCTCTGCCAATCTCTCCGAAGAATATGAAACTGCCACAGGGATGAAATATGCTGACTTGGTCAGCCTATCCACAATAACCCATACTGCATCAAACTTCCTCTGAGTCCATGGGAGTCCAACAACGAAATCCATGGTGATATGCTCCCACTTCCACTCAGGAATCTTAATCTACTGCAATAATCTACTTGGTCTCTGATGCTCGTACTTTACCTGCTGACAATTCAAACACCGAGCCACATACTCCACAATATCCTTATTCATCCTCCTCTACTAATAATGTTGCCGCAAATCCTGATACATCTTTGCGGAGCCCGAATGAATGGTGTACCGGGAACTATGGGCCTCCTCTAAAATCAACTCAAGAAGTCCATCCACATTGGGCACACAAATACGACCCTGCATCCGTAAAACCCCATTGTCACCAACTGTAACCTGCTTAGCACCACCGTGCCGCACCGTGTCCCTAAGGACACACAAATGAGGATCATCATACTGCCGATCTCGAATACGATCAAATAATGAAGAGCGAGCAACTATATAAGCTAGAACACGGTCGAGCAACTCATGAACCGGTTGGTTAAAGCCTGAACATCCAAAGCAAGAGGTCTCTCCCTAACCGGAATATATGCAAGACTACCCATACTGGCTGACTTCCTACTCAAAGCATCGGCCACCACGTTGGCCTTCCCCGGATGATATAAGATGGTGATGTCATAGTCTTTCAACAGCTCCAACCATCTCCTTTGCCTCAAATTCAACTCTTTCTACTTGAACAAATATTGCAAACTCTTATGATCCGTGAACACCTCACATGACACGCCATAAAAATAATGCCTCCAAATATTCAGCGCGTGGACAATGGTTGATAACTCCAAATCATGAACGGGATAATTCTTCTTGTGGATCTTCAACTGACGCGAAGCATATGCAATAACCTTGCCATCCTGCATCAACACTGCACCAAGTCCAACCCGAGATGCATGAAAATACACAGTATATGGCCCTGAACCTGTGGGCAAAACCGACATCGGCGCCGTAGTCAAGGCTGTCTGGAGCTTCTGGAAGCTCGCCTTACACTCCTCTGACCACCGGAATTGTGCACCCTTCTGAGTCAACCAGGTCATCGGGGTTACAATAGACGAGAACCCCTCCATAAATCGACGGTAATAGCTCGCAAAACCCAAAAAACACCGGATCTCTGTAGCTGATGTGGGCATATAACTGACTGTCCTTTAGAGTCTGGAGAACGACTCGAAGGTGCTGCTCATTCTCCTCCCGACTGTGGGAATAAATCAAAAAATCATCAATGAAGACAATTACGAAGGAATTCAAATAAGGCCTGAACACTTGGTTCATCAAGTCCATGAAAGTTGTTGGGGCATTTGTCAACCCGAATGACATCAATAAGAACTCATAATGCCCGTACCGAGTGCGAAAGCCATCTTAGGGACATCGGATGCCCTAATCCTCAATTGATGGTAGCCAGATCTCAAATCAATCTTCAAAAATACCTTGGCACCCTGAAATTGATCAAGAAAATCATCAATCCTCAGCAACTGATACTTATTATTGATGGTAACCTTGTTCAACTGCCGATAATCTATGCACATCCTCATCGACCCATCCTTCTTCTTAACAAACAACACAGGCGCACCCCAAGGCGAGACACTAGGCCTAATAAAGCCCTTATCAAGCAAGTCCTGCAATTGTTCTTTCAACTCCTTCAACTCTAGCGGGGACATACGATATGGCGGAATAGAAATGGGCTGAGTGCCCGGAGACAAATCAATGCAAAAGTCAATATCCCTATCGGGTGGCATACCCGACAGGTCTGCAGGAAACACCTCTGGAAACTCACGGACAATAGGTACAGACTCCATAGAAGGAAACTCGGCACTAGAATCATGAACATAGGCCAAATAGGCCAAACACCTTTCTCGACCATACGCCGAGACTTCATTTATGAGATAACCCTGCTAGAAGAATGACCAAAAGTCCCTCTCCACTTAAGTCGAGGCAACCCCGACAATGCTAAGGTCACGATCTTGGCATGACAGTCCAGTATGGCATGATAAGGCGACAACCACTCCATCCCCAAAATAACATCAATTTCTACCATATCAAGGAGTAGAAGATCTACACTGGTCTCAAGACCACCAATAACCACTACACATGAACGGTAGATACGATCTACCACAATAGAATCACCCACCGGTGTAGACACATATACATGAGTACTCAGAGAATCATGTGGCATAACCAAATAAGGAGCAAAATAAGATGACACATATGAATATGTGGACCCTGGATCAAATAAAATTGAAGCATGCCTGCTGCAAACTGAAACCATACCTGTGATAACCGCATCGGAGGCCTCAGCCTCAGTTCTGGCTGGAATAGCATAACATCGGGGTTGGGCCCTACCAATATGAACTACATCCCTGGGATGGCCTCTGGCTGGCTGACCTCTACCTCTAGTAGTCTGGCCTCCACCTTTAAATGCCTAACCTTCATCTCTAACACCTCGACCCCCACCTCTGGCTGGCAGAGCGGGTGGTGGAACACCTGGTGCAGGAACCATGGCACGAGAACCTTGGTGCTGAGAATTGCTCGAGGCTCGAAGGAAAAATCTAGCTATGTGCCCCGGACCACCACAAGTATAACAAGATCTCGGTTGCTGAGAATGCTGGCTATGAAACTAACCCTAACGACCTGAGTAACCACCCTGAAAACTCTGGAGCGGTGGTGCAATGGTAGGAGCTGGTGGTGCACTGTAGGGAAACTGATCTGAATATTATATGTGGGAACCATGGCCACCTGGAGCACTGTGAGAAACCTGAAGTGCTGATTGAAACGGCCTAGGAGGATGGCCCCTACCAAAAGAATCCCTGCCTCCAGATGAGACACCACTGAACCGGCCAAAAAGACGAGGCCTCTTGTCAGACCCCTGACCACTCCCCGATGATAGAACCATCTCGACTCGTCTGGCCCCATTGGCTGCATCCTGAAAGGAAATATCACTACCACTCCATCCCCAAAATAACATCAATTTCTACCATATCAAGGAGTAGAAGATCTACACTGGTCTCAAGACCACCAATAACCACTACACATGAACGGTAGATACGATCTACCACAATAGAATCACCCACCGGTGTAGACACATATACATGAGTACTCAGAGAATCATGTGGCATAACCAAATAAGGAGCAAAATAAGATGACACATAGGAATATGTGGACCCTGGATCAAATAAAATTGAAGCATGCCTGCTGCAAACTGAAACCATACCTGTGATAACCGCATCGGAGGCCTCAGCCTCAGTTCTGGCTGGAATAGCATAACATCGGGGTTGGGCCCTACCAATATGAACTGCATCCCTGGGACGGCCTCCGGCTGGCTGACCTCTACCTCTAGTAGTCTGGCCTCCACCTTTAAATGCCTAACCTTCATCTCTAACACCTCGACCCCCACCTCTGGCTGGCAGAGCGGGTGGTGGAACACCTGGTGCAGGAACCATGGCACGAGAACCTTGGTGCTGAGAATTGCTCGAGGCTCGAAGGAAAAATCTAGCTATGTGCCCCGGACCACCACAAGTATAACAAGATCTCGGTTGCTGAGAATGCTGGCCGTGAAACTAACCCTAACGACCTGAGTAACCACCCTGAAAACTCTGGAGCGGCGGTGCAATGGTAGGAGCTGGTGGTGCACTGTAGGGCAACTGATCTGAATACTATATGTGGGAACCATGGCCACCTGGAGCACTGTGAGAAACCTGAAGTGCTGATTGAAACGGCCTAGGAGGATGGCCCCTACCAAAAGAATCCCTGCCTCCAGATGAGACACCACTGAACCGGCCAAAATGACGAGGCCTCTTGTCAGACCCCTGACCACTCCCCGATGATAGAACCATCTTGACTCGTCTGGCCCCATTGGCTGCATCTTGAAAGGAAATATCACTCCCTGCCTCTCTAGTCATCTGCAATCTCATCGGCGGAGCTAGTCCCTCAATAAACCTCCTTACTCTCTCTCGGTCAGTGGGAAGTATCATAATAGCATGACGGACCAAGGTAATGAATCTGGTCTCTTACTGAGTGACGGTCATAGAACCCTGCTGGAGATGATCAAACTGCCTCCTATAATCCTCTCTCTAAGTGATAGGGAGAAACTTCTCCAGAAACAAAACGGAGAATTGAGCCCAAGTCAAAGGCGGTGATCCAGCTGGTCTAGCCAAACAATAATCTCTCCACCAGGTCTTGGCAGGACCTGACAGACAAAAAGTAGCAAAGTTGACCCCATTTGTCTCCACTGTCCCCATGTTCCGTAGAATCTCGTGGAAGCTATCCAAATAGTCATGGGGATCCTATGAAGATGCACCGCTATAATTAGTAGTAAAAAACTTGGTGAACCGGTCCAACCTCCACAAAGCATCAGCAGACATAGCTACTCCATCACCGGTATGAACTACAATACCCGGCTGAACTACCCCAGTTGCCTGAGGTGCTGGAGTCCGGAACTGAGAAGTCAACTGCTCAGGAGTGCGAGTAGCGGGAGTCTGGGCTCCTCCCCCAGCCTGAGAGACGGCTGTTGCTGTAGGAAGTAAACCTGCCTGAGCAATGTTCTCCATGAGGCCCACTAGACGGACCAGAGCATCTTGGAGTACCGGGGTGGCAATGAACCCCTCGGGAACCTGAGCTGGTCCAACCGGGACTGTCTGGGCAGGAACCTCATCAGCAAACTCTACTTGAGGCTCCGCCACTGGGGCTGCTTCTCTGGGCTGAGCTATTCCTCTACCTCGGCCTCTAGCACGGCCTCGGCCTCGTCCTCGGCCCCTCGTAGGAGCTGCAACTGGAGAATCGGGTTGCTGATCAGTGGATGAAGAAGCACGTGTTCTCGCCATCTACGAGAGAATAGAGCAGAAATTCAATTAGTGTTGAGAAATCAAATCGCACAATAGAGAAGAATAGATGTGAAGTCACTCCTAAACTCTGTAGCCTCTGGGGTATAATAACAGACGTCTCTGTACCGATCCCTCAGACTCTACTAAGTTTGTCCATGAATTGTGAGACCTAAGCAACCTAGTGCTCTAATACCAACTTGTCACGAACCAAATTTCCCACCATCGGGACCGTGATGGAACCTAACATTGAACCCGCTAGGAAAGCCAACGTTAATGTTTATTTACCTTATTCATTTATTTTTAATGAATAACAAGTGATGTACCAATCAGCGGAAATAAAAGTGCGAAATAAAACAAAGTCTAACAACTCGATTATATGCCATTACGAAATTCATAATACTAAACCCAGAATTTGGTATCACAACTTCACGGACAGTCTATAAATACTACATATAAAGGTCTGAAAAAAATAAATACATTTGTCTCAGAATAAAGAAGAACATATTGGAAATAAAGTAGGAGGGGACGCCAAGGCCTGCGGACGTCTGCAGGACTACCTCGGAACTCCAAATGGACTGAAGGCAGCCTCCTCACTCTAAGGTCCGTAGGGTGGGTCCTCTACCTGGATCTGCACAAAAGTGTAGAGTGTAGCATCAGTACAACCGACCCCATGTACTAAGTAAGGGTCGATCCTAACCTCGGCAAAGTAGTGACGAGGCTAGGACACGACAACCAACTAAACCTGTGCAGTTTAATCATATACGGAGAAATAATAACAACATGAAATACGCAGTTAAAATACAAAGAAAGGTTAACATGCTGAGGAGAGGAAATATCAAATGATGGAATTAACGAAGTAAAGCAACAAATTAGATATCAATTTAAACAACAGAAGTAATAGCAAAAAACAAGTGCACGACATCACCCTTCGTGCTTTTACTCTCATCCTCACAAAATAATAAATAGAATGCATGGCATCACCATTCGTACTTTTACTCTCCTGCTCACAATAAATCGATAGAAATGGCACGGCATCACCCTTCATGCTTTTAATATCATAATATGGCACGGCATCACCCTTCGTGCTTTTAATATCATAATATGGCATGACATCACCCTTTGTGCTTTTACCCTCTCTCACAATATTATACACGACATCAGCATTCGTTCTATACACTCTTCCTCACCCAAACAAATCAATAACAACAATCTAGAAAGGAAATCAACAATACAAACCATAATAATAAAGCCATAACGTCCCGGCAAGGGAGTCAACAGTAGAATCAATATCATCCCGGCAAGGGAAAAACAGCTATAACCAATCTCACCTAGTTACTCAATTTCACGTAATAATTCTCAACTTGAAACACTACTCAAAAATGATCAATACCAAGGAAAATTCTACCAACATGAATAATCATCAAATTAAACTCGAGTAATGTTTAATAAAAAATCATAAAGTTCAATATTCGAGTCACGGGCATGCTTGACACCAACGTATAGATACTCGTAATCACACCTATACGTTGAACATATCAGTAACACGTAGCAAATAAGACACAATACCTATTCCCTCAAGCTTAGGTTAACAAACACTTATCTCGAATTCCACGACCAAACTAAAGCCTCAATTACCGCTTTCCCTTTAGAATTCGCCTGCAATTCAATTGTATCTAGACATAATCAAATTAATAATATCAATAAATGCTAAATAATTGAACCCCAATGCTTAATTATGAGTTTTCTATCATTCTTCCCAAAAAGTCAAAAATCGGTCCCTGATCCGCTTGGTCAAAATACAATGTTCGGACCAAAACCCGATCACCCATACACCCACGAGCCCGAATATATAATTAGTTTCAGAGTCTGACCCCAAATCGAGGTCTAAATTCCAAAATTTGTAAAATCCATAATTCTCCTAAAATCCCTAATTTATACCCTTCAAGAACAAGATTTAGGCCTAGAAATCTTATGGGTGTTAATGGAAAATGAAGAAAACGAGTTTAAGAACACAAACCTGGAACTTGGTGGTGAAATCCCTCTTCAAAAATCGCCCCTAGTCTTCCTTGGTTTTGAAAATATGATGTTATGGCTAAATTCTCGTTTTTCTACTGTTTTAAGTGCTGGGCGACAGTACTCAGTGCGTTCGCGTGAGCACCGGTGCGTTCGCGAAGGGCAGCCTATTGGAGGACTTATGTGATCGCAGGATGAGCTGTGCGTTCGCGAAGGCTTAGCCTTTCCCCGCCTTTGCGTATAAGGGGTCGCGTTTGCATAGCTCTCCTAGGTTCCTGGCCAGGCCCCCCCTCCCCCCCCCC
>ML386147.1:57291-69922 GCA_005239525.1 Nicotiana knightiana
GCCAGGCCCCCCCCCCCCCCCCCCCCCATAAATGTGCGTTCGCATTTGACCTGGTGTGTTCGCGTAGAGTAATTTCCCAATGCTCCGCGTTCGCACCCCAGGTCTATGCGTTTGCAAAGAGAAAATCCCAACCCCAACCCCACTTACTCTTTGCGTTCGTATGGGTTACCACGCGTTCGCATAGAACAAAACACCAGACACCGGCAAACAACATTCTCACCAGATTTTTCTAAGTCCAAACCACTTCGACACCTATCTGAAACTTACCCGAGCCCTCGGGGCTCCAAAACAAACATGTAAACAAACTTAAAAATATCCTAGGGACTTACTCGTGCGATCAAATCGCCAAAATAACATCTTAAACAACGAATTTTGCATAAAAATCAAAAGAAAATCTCAAGAACTTTCAAAGTTTCAAATTTCACAACTACGAGTCCGAATCACGTCAAATGACCTCCGTTTCTTGCTAAATTTTACAGGTATCACTCAAATACCATATTAAAACTGTACTAGGCTCTGAAACCAAAATATGGGCCTGATAACATCAATTTCAAATATAATCAAATTCCCAAAAACTCTTATAATTTCAGTAAAACAATTTCTTTCAAAAATCATTTCTAGGGCTTAGGACCTCGGAATTCAATTCCGGGCATACGCCCAAGTCCCATATTTTCCTACGGACCCTCTAGGACTTCTAAATCACGGGTCTGGGTCCGGATCCGTTTACCCAAAATATTGACCGAAGTCAACTTAAATTCAATTTTAAAGGCAAAATTAGCATTTTTCTCAATTTTTCATATAAAAGCTTTCAGGATATACGCTCGGACTACACACGCAAAATGAGGTGAGATAAAAGAAGGGTTTCAAGGCCTCGAAACACAGTTTGACTTATAAAATGAGAGATGACTTTGGGGGTCATCGCATGTCTGCAGTCTTCTGTTCTATGACCATGGGTGCCATGATATTTGTATATTTCATTAGGATTTCTCTAGGCCAGATCAGTCTGTAGAGGTCGGGGCCACCTTGTTACATCCCACATTTTCGTACGTTAAAGTTTCGTCGTAAGTTAATCGACGTAAGCTCGGGAATAAGATTATTTGGGAATTATAAGTATTATGCTATTTCAAACAAGGGATAAGTAAATTCGTGAAGGTGAGAGGGTAAGCAAATAAAAAAAAGAGTTTCGTCGAAGTTTGGCATTTTGGGATAAAATACGGCCCGAGCTAAAATACCCGGTATTTATGGACTAGTACCATACAAGGTACCACATGGTCATGATAGTAAGGTGTATAAGGCGTGTTAAAAATGAGTAACATTTTAAGTAATTTGAGATAATTCTTAATTATGCGGGTAATTAGTTAATTATTAAAATAGTAGAAATTAATAAGTTGATTAAGGAGTAAGTGGGGGATTAATTAAGGTCTTGGGATAAAGACCAAGGTGTCAAGCATGGCAGCAAAATAAGTGATAATTAATGACTCTTAAGTCACCTTGAAAAGGTGGCAACATTTGAAATAAATATTCTATTAGACTCTTAAGTCTTATCTATATGTTTTTCTGTATTTTGAAGCTTCAACTTCATCTCCTTAATACATGAATTGCATCTCCAAGCAGTGATGCCTTGCCCATCTTGGTCACATACGGAACAACATCTCTTAATGCATAGAACCTTTGGTTGAATTTCTATTTCCGTTGCCTCTCTGCTTCGACGTGATTCAAAGGTTCCTCTCGTCCATTTGCTAGCTTCCTTCTTCGTTTCTTTGGAGTTAAAGAGTGTAACAAGAAGCCAAATGTTACAAGCAAATATTCCCCTACTTCGATCCGTCGTTACGTGTTGTCGCAATTGATGTGCGTCAGAAGGATTTTCAAGAGAATCGGCTTAGGTATGTTAAGGCTATCCCTTCTTTCTTTTTGGCAAGATCCAAATTATACAGAAGAAACGATCAAACACACGATTTTCCATAAATTACTCTATTCGTAAAAATACTAAGGGTGTTTATATTCTTGATTCCCCATGTGAATTATCATTATCTTCTATTCATGGGTCCCAGAAAAATACGTATTTGATAATGTTTATCCAAAAGGCATATTGATTTTTATAGCCTTTCGAGAATATTTTACTAACGTATTTCTTATGCATTTCATGCATTTATACATGTACATTGACCCATGAATCAGACGGTGTTATATAAGCGTATATATGTATTTATATATATATATATGGGATATGGGAAAGGTTATGGCGTTATATACGCACCACCACCTGATCAGCTGGTATACATTGATGATTTGCCCACAGTGGTCGAGATGATATGATGGAATTCCCTCAGAGGATGATGATGTTATGAAACATGTACCTATGCACGACATGACATTCATACGCATATGCATGACACTATAAGTATTTCATGATTTACAAATTTTTCTAGACTTACAGATTGAGTAATTTACTCTATATTTCTTCCATGTCAATTATGTACTTATTTATGTACCTTACATACTCAGTACATTATTCATACTGATGTCCCTTTTGCCTAGGGACGCTCCGTTTCATGCCCGCAGGTCCCGATAGACAGGTCGAGATTCCTCCAAGCAGGCTATCAGCTCAGCAGAAGATGTTGGTGTGCTCCATTTGCTTCGGAGTTGCTTGTTTGGTTAGTGTGATTTAGATATGTATCATTTGGTATGGCGGGATCCTGTCCCAACCTTTATGAAAATTACGTGTTCTTAGAAGCTTATAGACAGATGTCATGTACGTAAAAGATTGTATGGCCATGTCAGCCTATGTTCAGTATACGAGTATTTATTTTGATCTTATAGGCCCGTACTTCATATGTATAAGTTTGTATTCCCTCATGCTTTACTCCGGTTCATTTACCTATGATAAAATGATATGAAAGATACGTTACGTTGGTACTCGGTTGAACAAAGTACCGGGTACCCGTCGCGGCCCCATCGGTTTGGGTCGTGACAAAAGTGGTATCAGAGCAGTTCTGTCCTAGGGAGTCTACAAGCCATGTCTAGTAGAGTCTTGTTTATGGGTGTGACGTGCACCACACTTATAAGCAAGAGGCTACAGAGTATTTAGGACTGTCTCTCTTTCTTCTTACTCTAGATTGTGTGATAGAGCTCAACTATAAGAACTCAATTTCCTCACTTTATCTTATTCGTAATGCAACGATGCTATATAGTTGTGGAAGAGTTGAGTCAGACGAACTTAAATTTCGCATCATGCTTATGATGAGTAAATGAGAGGTCTTCAGCAGATCATGCATGTACTAAAAGGTGTACGATTCTTGATAAGGAACTTTTAGGAAAGAATATTTATCTACTCTTATGGTAAAAAGGAATAATGGAATCAAGAGTTAGTCACAAGTTGCAGCAAGTAAAAGAAGCAAGGTGAAGAAGGGTACGAGGTACCCAGTCAATAAAGATTATCCTTATTTACCATTCAGGAAGAGAAATATAAGCATTGTGAGTTACCCTCAACAGTAACAGATGTACATACAATCGGCCACACCTATCTCAGTCATGCCCTATGGAAGCTAACAGATATGGTTAAAGAGAAGAACAAGATAGTAGGATCCGACTGGGGTTAGTGTAACCCAAAATGATGAATGGATAGTTGCGTTAGTTTACATCTCCGAAGGATATTACAAAGGTGCTAATAGATCTCCTTGTGGGACACCCAGCCGGTGCACTCTAAAATAGTACAGCTAGATGTGAGTGCTACAAAAATAGGCACTAGAAGTCTAGAAAGGATAAATATTATGTTAGTATGACTCACCTCCCTAGTAGAGATATAGTACTAGGAAACCCAAAGAACAAGTGGATGGAGCAAAGGAGAGTTAAAATCAAAAGAATATCTTGTTGCAGTTTTTAGAATAAAGTGATAGACATAAATATTAGCAGGAAATAAGAAGAGAGCTAATGGAGCATTAAGAGTAAGATGTGATATTTGGATGACAACGGTAGGTCAAAAGATGACAGTATTACAGAGTCTATAGTCAAGTGAAGGAAAAGACGAGAGGTGACAAGCCTTGAGACAACAAAAGAGTATAAGCCATAAAGTCATATCCTCACTTCGAGAAATAAGTTCGTGACTCCAACGCAACTACAGGAAGGAAAATTTAGACCCCAGAAT
This sequence comes from Nicotiana knightiana, assembly GCA_005239525.1. Taxonomy (NCBI): domain Eukaryota; kingdom Viridiplantae; phylum Streptophyta; class Magnoliopsida; order Solanales; family Solanaceae; genus Nicotiana; species Nicotiana knightiana. Next base: position 61,436 of record ML386147.1, read on the forward strand.
AATAGAAACCAGTATGAGTTGGTGAATAAGATAAACTAAACGTGAATTAGGAACTGAGTGATTGGATAATAGTCAACATCATAAGAGTTGTTGATACCCAATTTTTCTCAAATTATTTTTTAAATTTGTATATGAACCTTCAAGATCACTCTATATAATAACTGGTATTTTTCCAAATTTTTTCATATTTTTATTAAATACTTTTCCAATTTATTCAGTATTTTCATATTCAATAATTATTCATTAATTGTATTATAAATAACTTCAAAATATTTCCCAGTAAATATATCATTTTTAATCTATTAGGATTTAATTACTTCACAAATTAGCCAATTTGGCCTTATTTGACCATAATTAAAATAATTTTGCAACTATGGCCTAATTGTACATTTTATACCATTTAAATCAATAATTATTTCATTTTATATTTTTTATACTCATTAGTTACCTTAATTTCATTTATCTAGCATTAATTTCATTATATATTATTATTAGCTATTTTTATTTAATTATTTATCTATTTTTAATGGGTGTTTAACGATTAGCAACATATATTTAGATTCTAGCCTAATTCTAACCCAACCCATCAGAATTTAATCAACCCAACTCCATACCCAGCCCAAATAAATTCCATACCCGGCCCAACCCGGATCAATCTGAGTCGTTGATCAAATTAGATCAACGGCCCAGATCCCATCTACCATAATTAAACTAAGACCTACCCCCCCCCCCCCCCCCCCCCCCCCCCCCTCCGACCTCTCATTTCCCAGTCTCTCACACTCTCTCTATCTCTCTCTGGTTCTCTCTAGAACCTTTCCTTGTCTCTCCACCTCCAATGGAGTTTGTTCGTCTTCTTCGGCTAGTTCCCTCGCCGGAAACTATGGTCTCCTGGTTGGTGCTTCACCCTACACCGGTCTAATGACACCCTAAGGCCCTCAGGCGAACCTGGAGCGGCTCAGCTCCTACCCATGGTCCCTTATGCCATCTTCCGGCCTCCTCCGGCCGTCTGAGTAAGAGCCATGACCTTTCCGACTAATGCTGGCAACATCTTTAAGGTTTTTCTTATTTTTTCAACTCTATAAAACCCTAACTCCTAGTATTTTTTACGATTTCTTTAGATCTGCCTTAGATTTGTGTATATCTAAAGTTTTTACGTGTCTTCTTTGAAAACCTTCCTATTCTCTTAAATCTACACTAGATCCGGGTTTATTACGAGTATTATTACATTTTTTCTTAAAGGTTTTCCATTTTTAAACAAGTTTTTCACTTAGGATTTCTGAAACCTTTTCTTCAAATTATGTCTCAAAGTTTAAGTGATTTTTCTCATATGCTTAAACGTTTTATCACTTTTAATCATGATTTATTTAGTTTTAACACTGTGTTCTAAATGCCGAGCATGTCTTTTCTTTCGATTTGTATGCGTGTCTGTTTCCCATAAGTAATCCCTGTTTCTTTGTGATTATTGCTTCACTATGCTATTGGTTCTTTGATTCTGCTGCTTCTTGTGTGTTCACCCTGCTTGAATCATTAGTGCCTTGAATCCCCGAATGATTATGAGTAGTACTATACTGATTTTTCATACGATATCCTCTGCTGATTTTGAATGTTTCCTTAGATACATGAGGCATGCCCTTAATTAGTACCAATTTCGAATCCCTGATTTCTTATGAGATGTTCTTATTGATTTCCAACTTTATTTTCTTACCTTGTTACATAATTGATTAATTGTTAAATGATTGCTATTTCTTTAAGTGATATCTTTTGAACCTATTCTCAATTGTATGCTTGAATTAGGGGTGAAACTGTTTCCTTATATGTTACAGACTCAGAACTTTTCTTAATTATTATTTTACCTACTAACCATTTGAGTTTAACCCCTTCAATTAAGGGATACCTATTTGCCTGTTATACTTACACTATTCTTATAAGCTATATATGGTTCTTTCCTTATTAAATACTCACCGTGTGAATTACTCCCTTGATTATAGGGATAATTGTACTAATTACGTACTAATTGATATTCAATCCCACAATCACTGGTTAATTCTGGTTCTTTCCTTATTTTTCATCAACTTTTCAAAACTATATATACTCTATTCATACACAGACACACAGATGAACTAATCTGTTCAAAAAATCTCTCTCACAATTTAAAAATCATTCTGCTCTCTCTTCTGTGCTAATTACTACTACTCTAGGTTAGTCGGTTGCAAGCCAAGGCTAACTATTGTGAATTCTCCTACTTTCCTGTTTGTGTTACTGCTTTCTTCACTTCACTGGTATGCTCTAATTTATATTTCAGTCCTCAAACCAAAATGTTTCCATTACTGTTGTAATTCAGTATGCTTCTAACTTTCTTCCTAATTCTTCAGCATGTACCTAGGATCCTGAGCTCACCTCTGCATGTTTAAATTAGGCTCTATTTGTTTATGACCAGCATGTTTCTGTACACTTAGCACCTACTTCTTACATGCCTATGACTGGTACATTAGTTTAACCATGGCCTTAGGTGTTAATCTGACCTAGCATTGTACTTCCCTGATCCTCTAGACCCTTAGGAGTTCCTGATTGTATGTCTGTGTGTGTATTCACCTGCTCTATGTATGCCCTTACATGCTCTGTATTTTTCCCTAATCCTATTACCCTTGTTTGTGATTGTTGGACTATCCTTGGTCCTTGTGTGATGTTAAGCTTCCATTTCCTTTCTTTAAAAACTGTTTTCTTACTTACCCTTTCTCAAAATTGTTCCTTACTTAAATCTTTTTATTAAATGAACAGCACTCTCACACATACTCTTAGAAGTCTAAGTTCATCCCCCTTCGTGTGAGCACTTCTTTGGGAACCCTTTGAGTACCCCTCTGAACTCAGCCACATCCGGATTTTAAAAAGCTATGCAATACCATAAGGCAGTGAAGTTTGGAAGATCTGGGCCTAATTGAAGGCTCCCTATAGAAGTAACTTCTTATTTTCCTTTGGTTGTGTAATTCATAATTCCCTGGCCTGTAATAATTTGTAAATAACTCAGGGGATGGATAGTGAAAAGGGAGGGGTGACTACGCATGCGATAACTATTAAAGGGATAGAAATCATGTTATTAGACTTTATTTCCTATATGTGCAATAGAGATCATGTTTAGGCCCATATGTTCAAATTCATGCATTAGAAATCATTCTATTAGACGTTATTTCCTATCTGTGCAATAGATATCATGTTTAGGCCCGTATGTTCAAATTCATGCATTAGAAATCATGCTATTAGACTTTATTTCCTATTCTATGCAATAGAGATCATGTTTAGGCCCATATGTTAAAATTCATGCATTAGAAATCATGTTATTAGACTTTATTTCCTATATGTGCAATAGAGATCATGTTTAGGCCCAAATGTTCATTAGAAATCAGGCTATTAGACTTTATTTCCTATATGTGCAATAGAGATCATGTCTAGGCCCATCTGTTCAAATTCATGCATTAGAAATCATGTTTATTAGGTCACATACCTACTGTTTCAGCATGTTCACTTTTACTTAGAAAAATCCTGCTAATAAATGGTATTCTCTACTATCATGTTTCACACTGCCATGTATGCTTATAAATCTTGTCCTAGGCTAAACAACATTAAAATAAGTTGTCACTCCAGCATCTTCTGAAACCATTATTAATACTGAGCATTTAGAAATCATGCTTAGGAATTCTTCATATGCATCATTCTGCATCTCTACCTGTGCATTAGATATCATGTTATAGGGTCCTAATCGCTCAACCACATTTAGTCTAATTACTGATGTATAAAAAGGTATAACCACCTCACTCAGTTTTCTCTAAAAAAACAACTGGTAGTGCTTCTGTATTCTGAACAACCTACAACAGCATGTTTAGGTAACAATTTGTAACAATTCCTCTAATAATTCTGTTCATATACACTGTCCCCCGCCTAGGCAAGCCTTAGGTGACTAAATTTTCAAAAAATTGGAAATGTGTCTCTTGTGTGTGCTGCTTAACACTAATAATTACTTTTAAATCAACAGGCAAACTGATTAGAGCATATTTTTTAAGTTATAAAACAAATTTTCCTATCTGTTTATCCTCTGAATTCACCTAGATACAATGTCTTAGGATTTTAATTTACTTCCCTTATATGTGTTTGAGTCGTGCTAATTATATGTCTTTTCTGCGGAGGAAAATATGAACCTCCTTTATGCTTCTATGTGTTTCCCACTGACTGCAGTCCTACATGTTCTTTGCTTGTCGCCTTAGAATTTTACCCTTTTAAACTTGAGGGTCTGCCTAATACCTACCCTTTATGATAGTAGTCCTAACCTCCTCCAGGACTGATAGGATGGGACGAGTAATAGTACGCAATAGAATTCGTGACCAACACACGCTTTAATTACCTTCACGGGGTGGGAAGGGTAGAATATTGATATGATGACCGGTGCGCTAATACCACGTGTAGCCCTTCTTAGAGGAGTGATTACCGTGTATTGCATTGATGTGATCCATATCATTATAAACCTAGGACACCTATATACGATAGTTCGTAATTATCCCTACTTTTTTCTAAATACCTGTATGCTTAAGACTTAAATCCCCTCTTATTTAAGCCTTTACTTGTTATTTGTTAGTGGTACAAATTCACGAAACCATTTGGCCGGGAACCACACTTGTGGATTTTGAGGGGTGCCTAATACCTTCCCCTTAGGATAATTTCAAGCCCTTACTCAAATCTCTGGTTAGCAACGTAGTTGTAATTAAACCCCTTAGGTGCCCTAACGCACCGTTAAAATCGTTAAGTGACGACTCTTCAAAATATGCAAATCTCTTCCCCAAAAGAAAAGAGTTGTCCCAACCAATGTCATAAACCCGATCTTCCGCTAAAGAGGAGGAAAAAAGAGGGTGCGACAGTGTGGAGACTCTACTGGAGATATCCAGGCTTTTACCATTTCAAATTGTTTCATGAATTTATGCCTTTATTTTAAATACTTGCACCCTTTCCTATTCCCTTTGCATGCAATTAATTGTTTACTTCGAGTATTTAGTTTTTCAAAACGTAACTGACATGTCTCTTTGTTTCCTTTTGTAACTGCTTTAAATCATTATTACCGCTTTCACCACTTTCTTTAACGTGCAAATACGTGACAACTTGTTTTAAATACTTATTGAATAAATCATGCTCAACATTCATACTCCACTCGTGCCAAACAAAATACTATAGCAATGCTTTATGAGTGGTTGCGCCCTTCCTATATTATCACCCCCTAAATTCGGAAAAGCTAATTAGCGGTAAAACTAGTCGATCAGCGGTGTAGTCGACGGTTCCGTGCCTTTCCCCCTTTAGTTGTCCGCTCAAGGGTACCGGTCTAAAACCCCCATAGAAACCTTACTATGTTGAACTATTGAATGCATTATGGTCAAACCTAGTCAAGCTAAAGTGTCGTCCGCACGATAGCTTTTAAGATAGCCTTATCCAAAAGTCCACCGGGTTTCCCTAAACCCAAACAGACGCCCTCACGTTCTGTGCATTTATTTGGAGAACTAAATGCTTCCTGCTAATTATTGACGTTAAATAGTCAAGTCCGGTGGGGGTAAGGGCCTAACCTATTTGTTTTGCAGAAAAAAATGAGGCACGAAGTCCCCAGATTCGGCATGGTCTCCAACATCCACCCAAAATTGCTGAGTTGGTGGGAGGATCTACACTCTAGCGACAAATTTATCGTTAGGAAACAATTGGGTAATCTACCATCTCTTCTTGAAATCCAGCCTAACAAAATGATAGTGGAGGCTGCTACCCTATTCTATGATCGTGAAAGATCCATATTCCGCTTTTGGAACATCAAAATGGCACCATTGATAGAAGAGATAGGAGGGTTGGCTAACCTAGTATGGGAAACTCCAGGGTTGTTGATGCCTGAGAACGCACAGGCAGAAGTTTCCTCAAAATGATGGGTCTGAAAAAGGACGCGGAATTGGTATGTCTGGAAGATTTGTACATTCCTTTTAACTACTTGTACGAAAGGTATGGCTACAGAAAATCATATCGTACCTACCATGACGAGTTTGCTATCACCTCTCTGAAACACGTCCATCACCGAGTGTTCGTATTTATGGTCTGCTTTTTGGGTTTGATCGTATTCCTGATGAAGAAAGAAAGGATCCATACCAGGCTAGCCATGGTAACTAAGACCATGATGGAAGGGGTAAATGGAAAATATTTCAGCATTGTGCCCATGATCATTGCAGATATATATCGGTCCTTAGAAAGATGTCAACAAGGAGCGAAACATTTCGAAGGTTGCAATTTATTACTCCAACTCTGGCTCGTAGAACGTCTCAAAATGGGTGAATATCGACAGGACATCCACCGCCGAATGTAGGATGACTACATCGCTTTCCATCACCCAAAGCGAATGAACTATATCCCTGACATGTTTGCTCAACCTGAAGATGTTGAAGGATGAGTCGAGCTTTTTGATATCCTGACTGAAGAACAGGTTCAATGGATGTTCGAATGGTTTCCAACGGATGAGTTCATCATTCGATCCCGAGACGCATCATTTCTGATACTGATTGGTCTGAGGGGGACATACCCTTACGTCCCTCTTCGAGTCATGAGGCAAGAAGGAAGGAAGCAAGTCATCCCTAGGGTCGAGAAGATGAGCCATCTTCGAGCCGACTTTCAAATATGAGTCCTCACAAGTGCCAAGCTCAGCACCTATGGCACTGCAAGGTTATACTTAAGAAAGACACCATCGAGTCAGACAGGTATCACGCCAGTTATACCCCTTTCTATCTTGGTTAGTTAGAAGAGGATCTGGGTGGTCAGAGCAAGCCAGGGTACGTCCGAGGTCACAGGGTTCTAGATGAAAGGGCTGAAGCACAATTCAAGTTCAACCAGTTGCGTAAAAGGATCCGGGAAAATAAGGATGATCACCACAAGATACATGAGTCCAACAAAAGACTGATCAATGAATGGAAGGACATGTCTATCAGTGCCAACAAGAGGCTGGGATATTTGGAACGATGTATAATCGATTTGGAAGAAAAGTTCATCAAAAGGGTTGAAGATTGTCAAAAGGCTGAGGGAGCTGCAGGGGGATACCTAGCCAGGACTTATCTGTTGCTAGGACTTCGCGAGCTGGGAAAGTTGTTAGAAGAAAGCAGGAATGTCGAATCTGGGGAAGGTCCTTCTGGGACCAAATAGATAGGAATGTCTTTATTTTTCTATCAATGTAATAAGGCCAATGGCCGTTAGTGATTTTTATTTTTCGTCTGTCGTTTCGGGATTTGTCTATTTTTATTATCAATAAAATGAACCATTTAGCATGTTAAGTTCTCCAAATCAACTTGTCTCTAGGCCTACCTCAGGCACAAAGAGGTCCCCAACTTAGGACACGCTTTCATTTCCGCATTATGTGTTTAAATACTGCTATACTCTTTTCATAATCCTCAATGACTTGGTTACCTTTTGTTTTTATTTTTTTTTACTCCCCTCCACAAAGGTTAGTTCGTGCATTCTGGCATTATCAGCCTATAACACCATATCCAAGGGCCCTCCACCTACTCCTCCCCCTAGTCCTCCTAAGGGAAAAGACAAAGGCAAAAGTAAGATGGAAGAGTCCAACGGCATAAGAAAGGAGAATGTGATTGAACGGGTAGAGGACACTGATGGCCGAGGTATTCAGGTCCTGCATGAGAATATGTCACCACTTGAACAGAAATTGCTGAAGTTTCAGGAAGAACTCGATCAAGTCCAGAATCTGGCCAACTTGTCATTTTCCCTCAACGTCCCTGACGTCAACCTTCCAAATGCTCAAAACCCTGAACCTCCACAAAATATCCCAAGACAGCAAAATCATCCCGCACCTCACCATCACGCCACTCCCCCAAAGAACCAAACTCTCCCGACGCAGTGCAATGCTTGCCACACCTCAAATAACACTCCACTACTCATCCCAGAACCTCAAAACCCCACAAAAGACCATTTCCACACCTATAACAATCCCATCTATGTGGAAACCATGACCCACTCCACTCCGCCTATCCCACAGGCGTCCGAGTCTGACGAAAAGGATTTACTTATCAGGAACCTGGCCGAGGAGCTTAGGAAACTGACCAGCCGAGTCCAGGGTGTTGAAGGAACCAAGGGGATTGAAGGGTTGAATTATGAAGACCTTTGTATCCAACCTGATGTCGAACTGCCCGAGGGGTACAAACCTCCAAAGTTCGAAATGTTTGACAGTACTGGTGATCCGAGAGTCCATCTGAGGACCTATTTCGACAAATTGGTTGGTGTGGGAAAGGACGAAAGAATTCGCATGAAGCTTTTCATGAGGAGTTTGAAGGGAGATGCACTGTCTTGGTACATCAGCCAAGACCCCAAGAAATGGTCAAACTGGGTAAGCATGGCGTCTGATTTTATGGACAGGTTTAGATTCAACACAGAGAACGCACCAGATGTGTTCTACATTCAAAATTTGAAGAAGAAACC
>ML386147.1:69942-109850 GCA_005239525.1 Nicotiana knightiana
ACCTCCACAAAATATCCCAAGACAGAAAAATCATCTCGCACCTCACCATCACACCACTCCCCCAAAGAACCAAACTCTCCCGACACAGTGCAATGCTTGCCACACCTCAAATAACACTCCACTACTCATCCCAGAACCTCAAAACCCCACAAAAGACCATTTCCACACCTATAACAATCCCATCTATGTGGAAACCGTAACCCACTCCACTCTGCCTATCTCACAGGCGTCCGAGTCTGACGAAAAGGATTTACTTATCAGGAACCTGGCCGAAGAGCTTAAGAAACTGACCAGCCGAGTCCAGGGTGTTGAAGGAACAAAGGGGATTGAAGGGTTGAATTATGAAGAACTTTGTATCCAACCTGATGTCGAACTGCCCGAGGGGTACCAACCTCCAAAGTTCGAAATGTTTGACAGTACTGGTGATCCGAGAGTCCATCTGAGGACCTATTTCGACAAATTGGTTGGTGTGGGAAAGGACGAAAGAATTCGCATGAAGCTTTTCATGAGGAGTTTGAAGGGAGATGCACTGTCTTGGTACATCAGCCAAGACCCCAAGAAATGGTCAAACTGGGTAAGCATGGCGTCTGATTTCATGGACAGATTTAGATTCAACACAGAGAACGCACCGGATGTGTCCTACATTCAAAATTTGAAGAAGAAGCCTACAGAAACCTTTCACGAGTATGCTACTCGCTGGAGGTCCGAAGTCGCTAAAGTCAGACCTGCTCTACAGGAAGAACAGATGAAGAAGTTCTTTGTCCGAGCTCAGGACCCGCAGTATTATGAACGGTTAATGATGGTTGAGGGCCACAAGTTCTCTGATATCATCAAATTAGGTGAGCGGATTGAAAAAGGTATTAAAAGCGGTATGGTTACAAGTTTTTAAGCCTTGCAAGCCACTAATAAGGCTCTACAGTCTGGTGGTGTGTATAAGAAGAGAGATGTGGGATCCGTAATGGTTGCACAAAGAACCAATACCCTGCTCAAGTACCAAACCTATCCGACACCTCCACTGACATATCATCTAACCCCGAATTACCAAGCACCCTCACCAAATTACCAAGCTCCACCATCAAATTACCAAACTCCACCACCTTCCTACCAAGATCCACCACCCATATATCAATTTGCTTCCCCCAAATATCCGCAACCCGCTCCTGTCTACCATACTTATAATTCCCAGCCATCCCATTACCAATCACCCCCTGCACGCCAAAACTTTCCTAGACCTCATCCCAATTTTGATCGCCGCCCTCCAAAGCAATACACCGCCATAGCCGAGCCCATTGACCAGTTGTATGAAAAACTCAAAGTTGTTGGTTATGTTACACCTATCCCTGCTGCCACCCCATTAACTCGAACAAATCCTATGCATACCATTCCGGCATGAAAGGACACACCATCGAAGAATGCCATTCTCTGAAGGGAAAAATACAGGCTCTCATTGACAACGGGATTATTGTGGCAAAAGACCCCGCTCCAAACATCCGCGACAATCCTCTGCCATATCATAAGGGTAGAGATATCCATATGATTGAAATAGAAGATGATTGGGATCCCGAGGGATCAATTGGGTTGATCGCAGAAGGCGATGACCCAAAGAAACCTGCAGTCACTCTCAAACCGATCATAGTCTAGATTCAGCCATCTGAGGCCTCTGAGGTGAATATATGCCATTTGAGTTTGAAGAAGCGCCACCTGCAAAGTCACCAGTGCCAATTGAAGTTGAATTTATATCTCCAGCAAATGCACCAGCTTCGTTCGAGGTCGCAGTCTTGCCACCCCGAACATACATTCCGTTTGAAATAAAGATGGATGCACCAATTTCGGTGACAGTGTCAACCATGCCACCCTTCTATTCAAACTCTATTCCTTGGGACTACACAGCCGAGGTAAGAAGGAAAAGTAAGGTCATGTCTGAGGAAGCTGTCGTAGCACAGGGTATGACGAGAACTGGTAGAGTCTACATCCCTAAGCATCTAGCCGAGTTAAGCAAGCAGACCGCCAACCGGCCTCCCCTTATTGAAATGGGTCCTGATGACCTTTGGAGAAAGGTACAGGCTAAGGAGTATTCATTCATCGACCAGCTGAAGAAGATACCAGCACAGATATCCATCCTCTCTCTGCTGCAGAATTCCGAAACATACAGAAACGCTTTGTTGAAGGTGTTGAGTGAAGCATATGTGCCAAACAACATCACTAGCGGGGAAATGGCCAATATGGTAGGCCAGGTACTGGAGAGTCATAAAATCACTTTTCATGAGGACGAGATACCACCTGAAGGGTTGGGGCACAACAAAGTGTTCCACATCACCGTGCAATGCGAAGATCATTTCATCACAAGAATCTTGATCAATGGAGGTTCCAGTCTTAACATCTGTCCGTTGATAACACTCAAGAAATTGGGTAAAGAGCTACCACGTGAAGGATGGGGAGATCAATGTGAAGGCCTTTGATGGTTCTCAGAGGTCCACCATGGGGGAGATCAGTCTATGTCTACAGATAGGACCGACTTGGTTCGAAGTGGATTTCCAAGTAATAGATGTTCCGACATCCTACAACCTGTTGTTGGGACGACCCTGGATTCATGTTGTTGGGGCTGTAGCATCAACACTACATCAGGCGGTAAAATTCGAGTGGAACCACCAGGAGGTGATTATTCATGGTGACGGTAGCAACCCCATTTATAGCCGTCAAACTATTCCAGTGATTGACGAAAAAAGGAAGATGGGGTGGAGGAACTTACCACCATATTGAACGGGTCAATGTTATCGACAAGGACAAATGGTGGGATAACAAGATTGAGAGCCTCCTGAACTGGAGAGGATACGAGCCAGGAAAAGGGCTCGGTAAAAACCTCCAAGGGATCACGAAGCCCATAAAGCTCAAGGATCATGGCACCACTTTCGGTTTGGGGTATGAGTACACTTGGCAGGAATTTAATGACTGGTCGCCACCTTGGCGCAGTCCCTATTACCCTTTGGAGCAGCCGATACCTCATCTTGAGCAGACTTTCAAGCAAGCCAACACTATTTACGGTTCAGATGAAGAAGAAGCACTTGCAACAATGAGTTTGTTCCTAGAGGATGAAGATATGGATTGCTGTGTTGTTCTCGAGGGGGAGGGGGAGGAAGGCCCTTCTATACAGACTGTAATCAGGGGGGCATATCTCAAGAACTGGTCTCTCAAGACAACCAAAGCCCGACGAGCCTCAGGGTAGTAAGGCTAAAACAAGCATTATTTACTGTTTTATTTTACTAAATAATTTTCCTTTTCCTGCATTTTTCAATTTCTGCAATAAATATCTTCAATGTTCAAAACAATTATTTAATCTATCAAAGCATCTTCTAAATTTCTCTTACGAATATGATATTTATTACTATTGTTTTCTCTCATTCTTTATTTATACAGCATTACTATTACTTGTCTTGATGAATTGATGAATGTGGCATGCAATGAGACAACATAGCAAACGGACATTGATTCAGATGAAGACAACATACCTGAAGAGATTGCCAAAGAAGTTGAGAACTTTGAGAACAGACCTAAGTCCAACAAGGATGAGACCGAAATTATCAACCTCGAAGAAATTCATACAGGGACTTGTGGCCCACATATGAACGGTTTTGTTTTAGCAAAGAAAATACTACGAGCTGGTTACTTTTGGATGACTATGGAAACGGACTGCATCCAGTATGTTCAGAAGTTCCACCGCTGCCAGATACATGGGGATATGATAAAAGTGCCTCCAAGTGAGCTCAAGGCAACCAGCTCGCCATGGTCATTCGCCGCTTGGGGTATGGACGTTATTGGACCAATCGAGCCTGCCGCTTCCAATAGCCACAAGTTCATTTTTGTCGCCATTGACTACTTCACTAAATGGGTCGAAGCAGCATCCTACAAAGCAGTTACTAAGAAAGTCGTGGCAGACTTTGTCCGCGACCGCATTGTTTGTCGGTTCAGAGTTCCAGAGTCAATCATCACCGACAGTGGTTCTAATCTCAACAGCGACTTGATGAAAGCTATGTGTGAAACTTTCAACATCAAACACAAGAATTCCACAGCCTACAGACCTCAGATGAATGGAGCCATAGAGGCCGCTAACAAAACCATCAAGAAGATACTAAGGAAGATGATAGAAAGGCACAAGCAATGGCATGAAAATTTATCATTTGCATTACTGGGATACCGCACCACTGTCCGCACATCAACAGAGGAAACTCCCTATATACTAGTTTAAGGTACAGAAGCTATTATTCCCGTCGAAGTGGAGATTCCATCTTTAAGAATTATATAGAAAGCTGAGCACAGCGATGCAGAGTGAGTAAGAAGCCATTATGAGAAACTAGCTCTCATAGACGGGAAGAGAATGAATGCAATATGTCATGGTCAACTATATCAGAACAGAATGGCCAGGGCCTTCAACAAGAAATTCAAGCCGAGACGATTCACACCAGGGCAGCTGGTGTTAAAGAAAATCTTTCTGCATCAAGATGAAGCCAAGGGGAAGTTCTCTCCTAACTGGCAAGGTCCGTACATGGTTTATAGAGTGCTGACAGGAGGAGCACTTATACTCGCAGAAATGGACAGAGAAGTTTGGCCGAAACCGATCAATTCAGATGCAAAGCACTATAATGTGTAATCTTTATGCTTTATCAATGATGTAATTTGAACTGTGCCTGACCTGATTCCCGTTTAAGAGAAGATACATAGGCATCCCTATGGGTTTGGTCACAATTCAATAAAAATCTATTTTTTCCCCGCAATTGGAAACTGGGGCAGAATTTTGAGGAGGACCCTAAAAATTCCGAAGCAACTTCAGCCAGTCACGACGCGAGCAGCAGTCAGAGGCATCCAGCTAGCAAACTGGGGCAGAATTTTGAGGAAGACCCTCAAAAATCTGCAGCAGAAGAGGTTGCAATGTCTCAAGTCGTGCCACGTCGTCGGTTCATCTAAAAACTATTTTAGATTATATATTATACTTTTACAAAATCATGCATATTTTTTTTTTGAAATAGCTTGTTTAGAGAACGCTACCTCAATGATACAGACAGTATCATCATGATCAAGACATCATGAAACAGCCTGCGAATCCTGCATTAAGCAATTCACGGCCCAGGACATCATGGTCTAAAGACGTCATCCTTAACCGTCCAAAGACAGCATTTATCGTCCAACGGGAATTTGCATCATGTTTAAATTATGCACAATATATGCTCGTATTATTTATTTGCAGGTAATTCGGCAAGCAACAGCCATCCAGGCGGGAGCGGTTCCGCTCCAGTTATCCTAAACCATCTCTATAAGTTGTTTGCTCATCTAACCCTGTACTTGGAGTCCGTTCTTGTAAACCTTCATCGGTATACTTCACCGATGACCCCTGAACTACATACGGCCTAATTCCTATAAGACTAGGCATATGTAGGAAGCTCAGGAACCAGGGTGCGGCCCGAACCTTTCAAGCTATTTCTACTCAGTCAAATTGGCCATCATCCGACAACTCTTTCATCCTTCCCGGGTAAAGAGGGGCAGCTATTGATACCCAATTTTTCTCAAATTATTTCTTAAATTTGTAGATGTACCTTCAAGATCACTCTTTATAATAACTGGTATTTTTCCAAAAAATTTCATATTTTTAATACATCATTTTCTAATTTATTCAGTATTTTCATATTCAGTAATTATTCATAAATTATATTATAAATAATTTCAAAATATTTCCCAGTAAATATATCATTTTTAATCCTATTAGGATGTAATTACTTCACAAATTAGCCAATTTGGCATTATTTGACCATAAATACAATAATTTGCAATTATGGCCCAATTGTACATTTTATACCAATTTAAAACAATTATTTCGTTTTATATTTTTTTTATACTCATTAATTACCTTAATTTCATTTATCTAGCATTAATTTCATTATATATGATTACTGGCTATTTTTATTTAATTATTTATCTATTTTTAATGGGTGTTTAACGATTAGCCACATATATTTAAATTCTAGCCTAATTCTAACCCAACTCGTCAGATTTAATCAACCCAACTCCATACCCAGCCCAAATCAATTCCATACCCGGCCCAACCCCGGATCTATCTGAGTCGTTGATCAAATTAGATCAACGGCCCAGATCCCACCTACCATAATTAAACTAAGACTTACCCGCCCCTCCGACCTCTCATTTCCCAGTCTCTCATTCTCTCTCTATCTCTCTCTGGTTCTCTTTAGAACCTTCCCTTGTCTCTCCACCTCCAGTGGAGTTTGTTCGTCTTCTCCGGCTAGTTCCCTCGCCGGAAACTATGGTCTCCTGGTTGCTACTTCACCCTACACCGGTCTAATGACACCCTAAGGCCCTTAGGTGAACCTAGAACTGTTCAGCTCCTACCCATGGTCCCTCATGCCATTTTCTGACCTCCTCCGTCCGTCTGAGTAAGAGCCATGACCTTTCCGGCTAACGCTGGCAACATCTTTAAGGTTGTCCTTGTTTTTTCAACTCTCTGAAACCCTAACTCCTAGTATTTTTTACAATTTCTTTAGATCTGCCTTAGATTTGTGTATATCGTGAAGTTTTTATGTGTATTCTTCGAAAACCTTCCTATTCTCTTAGATTTACACTAGATCCGGGTTTATTACGAGTATTATTACATTTTTTCTTCAAGGTTTTCCATTTTTAAACAAGTTTTTCACTTAGGATTTCTGAAACCTTTTCTTCAAACGATTTCTCAAAGTTTAAGTGATTTTTCTCATATGCTTAAACGTTTTATCACTTTTAATCATGATTTATTTAGTTTTAACAATGTGTTCTAAATGTTGAGCATGTCTTTTCTTTCGATTTGTATGCGTGTCTGTTTCCCATAAGTAATCCCTATTTCTTTGTGATTATTGCTTCAATATGCTATTGGGTCTTTGATTCTACTGCTTCTTGTGCGTTCACCCTGCTTGAATCATTACTGCATTGAATCCCTGAATGATTATCAGTAGTACTATACTGATTTTTCATATGATATCCTCTGCTGATTCTGAATGTTTCCTTAGACATATGAGGCCTTCCCTTAATTAGTACCAATTTCGAATCCCTGATTTATTATGAGATGTTCTTATTAATTTCCAACTTTATTTTCCTACCTTGTTACATAGTTGATTGACTGTTAATTGATTGCTATTTCCTTAAGTGATATCTTCTGAACCTAGTCTCAATTATATGCTTGAATTAGGGGTGAAATTGTTTCCTTATATGTTACAGGCATCAGAACTTTCCTTAATTATTATTTTACCTACTAGCCGTTTGAGTTTAACCCCTTCAATTAAGGGATACCTAATTGCATGTTATACTTACACTATTCTTATAAGCTATATATGGTTTTTTCCTTATTTAATACTCACCGTGTGAATTACTCCCATGATTATAGGGATACTTGTACTAATTAGGTACTGATTGATATTTAATCCCACAATCACTGGTTATTTCTGGTTACTACTACTCTAGGTTAGTCGGTTGCAAGCCAAGGCTAACTATTGTGAATTCTCCTACTTTCATGTTTGTGTTACTGATTTCTTCACTTCACTGGTATGATCTAATTTATATTTAGACCTCAAACCAACATGTTTCCATTACTGTTGTAATTCAGTATGCTTCTAACTTGCTTACTTATTCTTCAGCATGTACCTAGGATCCTGAGCTCACCTCTGCATGTTTAAATTAGGCTCTATTTGTTTATGACCAGCATGTTTCTGTACACTTAGAACCTACTTCTTACATGCCTATGACTGGTACATTAGTTTAACCATGGCCTTAGGTGTTAATCTGAGCTGGCATTGTACCCCCTGATCCTCTAGACCCTTAGGAGTTCCTGATCGTATGTCTATGTGTGTATCTGCCTGCTGTATGTATGCCGTTACATGCTCTGTATTTGTCCCTAATCCCTTTACCCTTGTTTGTGATTGTTGGACTATCCTTGGTCCTTGTGTGATGTTAAGCTTCCATTTCCTTTCTTCAAAAATTATTTTCTTACATACCCTTTCTCAAAACTATTCCTTACTTAAATCTTTTTTAAAAAATAAAAAGCACTCTCACACATACTATTAGAAGTCTAAGTTCAGCCCCATTCGTGTGAGCACTTCTTTGGGAACCCTTTGAGTACCCTCTGAACTCTGTCACATCTGAATTTTAAAAAACCTATGCAATACCATAATGCAGTGAGGTTTGGAAGATCTGGGCCTAATTGAAGGCTCCCTATAGAAGTAACTTCTTATTTTCCTTTGGTTGTGTAATTCATAATTCCCTGGCTAGTAATAATTTGTAAATAACTCAGGGGATGGATAGTGAAAAGGGAGGGGTAACTACGCATGCGATAGCTATTAAAGGGATAGAAATCATGCTATTAGACTTTATTTCCTATCTGTGCAATAGAGATCATGTTTAGGCCCATATGTTCAAATTCATGCATTAGAAATCATGCTATTAGACTTTATTTCCTATCTGTGCAATAGAGATCATGTTTAGGCCCATTTGTTCAGATTCATTCATTAGAAATCATGCTATTAGACTTTATTTCCTATTTGTGCAATAGAGCTCATGTTTAGGCCCATATGTTCATTAGAAATCAGGCTATTAGACTTTATTTCCTATCTGTGCAATAGAGATCATGTCTAGGCCCATCTGTTCAAATTCACATACCTACTGTTTCAGCATGTTCACTTTTACTTAGAAAAATCCTGTTAATAAATGGTATTCTCTACTATCATGTTCCACACTGCCATGTATGCTTAGAAATCTTGTCCTAGGCTAAACAACATTAAAATAAGTTGTCACTCCAGCATCTTCTGAAACCATGATTAATACTGAGCATTTAGAAATTATGCTTAGGAATTCTGCATATGCATCATTCTGCATCTCTACCTATGCATTAGATATCATGTTATAGGGTCCTAATCGCTCAACCACATTTAGTCTAATTACTGATGTATAAAAAGGTATAACCATCTCACTCAGTTTTCTCTAAAAAAAACAATTGGTAATGCTTCTGTGTTCTGAACAACCTAGAACAGCATGTTTAGGTAACAATTTGCAACAGTTCCTCTAATAATTCTGTTAATATACGCTGTCCCCTGCCTAGGCAATCCTTAGGTGAATAAATTTTCAAAAAATTAGAAATTTGTCTCTTGTGTGTGCTGCTTAACACTAATAGGTACTTTTAAATCAGTAGGCAAACTGATTAGAGCATTTTTTTTTTAGTTATAAAACAAATTTGCCTATTTTTTTATCCTCTGAATTCACCTAGATACCATGTCTTAGGATTTAAATTAATAATACTGCCCTTATACGTGTTTGAGTTATGCTAATTATATGCCTTATCTGCGGAGGAAAATCTGAGCCTCCTTTATGCTCCTATGTGTTTCCCATTGACTGCAGTCCTACATGTTCTTTTCTTGTCGCCTTAGAATTTTACCCTTTTAAACCTGAGGGTCTGCCTAATACCTACCCTTTAGGATAGTAGTCCTAACCTCCTCCAGGACTCATAGGATGGGACGGGTAATAGTACGCAATAGAATCTGTGACCAACACACGCTTTAATTACCTTCACAGGGTGGGAAGGGTAGAATATGGATATGATGACCAGTGCGCTAATACCACGTGTAGCCCCTCTTCGAGGAGTGATTACCGGGCATTGCATTGATGTGATCCATATTATTATAAACCCAGGACACCTGTATACGATAGTTTGTAATTATCCCTACTGTTTTCTAAATACATGTATGCTTAAGACTTAAATCCTCTCTTATTTGAGCCTTTACTTGTTATTTGTTAGTGGTACAAATTCACGAATCCATTTGGCCGGGAATCACACTTGTGGATCTTGTGGGGTGCCTAATACCTTCCCCTTTGGATAATTTCAAGCCCTTACCCAAATCTCTGGTTAGCAACGTAAGTGTAATTAAACCCCTTAGGTGCCCTAACGCACTGTTAAAATCGTTAGGTGGCGACTCTTCAAAATATGCAAACCCCTTTCCCAAAAGGAAAGAGTTGCCCCAACCAATGTCATAAACCCGATCTTCCGCTAAGGAGGAGTAAAAAATGGGGCACGACAAGAGTTTCAGATTTCATTTCGGCGATAATATAACGGACAATAAAAGAAGATTCATGAGAAATTCATAGAATGGTCATTTAGGAACACGCTTCCCTAAAGCAAGCGATGTGAGCAAAGTTAAGCTTAAGGGACTATGTGTGCCAGTTACACTAAGTGCCACCCTCGCGAGTAAGGAATTTTGTTATCCTTGGTACAGACGGATTGCCGCAAGGCGAGTAAGGGTCATCGATAATGTGAGAGGACACCAATGATTAAGAGGTAAAACATCTATAGGTAGATCGTCGTAGCGCTAAATATTAGTACTCCCCTATAGAGGGAATATGGAGTAATGTGGCATTAAGTCAGAATTAAGTGGTTCCAGTAATTATGGAGTGGTAAAGGAAGAATACAAAAAAAAATGAAAAAGGGATGTGATTGCACTTATTCAAAGCCTACAGATATGCTACGATTCAAGAACATTATGCAACCACAACGTCAAGGAAAGGAAGTAAGGGTCCCTGCTCGAGATGTTATTGACAGATACGGAGCCAGTGCGAGACGTAAGTTAAGACAAAGGAAATAACCCAAAAAAGATTATAAGAAACATTGAAATGACAATGGGCCAACGAGTAGATAGTAATTGATTCGGGGAGAGCCTAGTTATGGCTAAACATGAGGTTAAAGACGAGTCAGCAGATCGTGCAGAATAAACATATTAAAACCCAATATAGTGAATTTAGTCTCGCAGTAATGTCATTGTAATACTTGAGAAATATTCAGATAAAAGTTGAAGTAGTTAAAGGTATCGTATAAATGTACGGGAATAAAAGAGAGTGCCACTAGAAGACAGTCAAAATATCAGTTCAGAAGAAGCCCTACAAGCATACGGGTGTGGAGGTAAGTAACTACAGATAATTATAGGCAAGGAAGGACATAAAAAGGTCCGTCGAGTATATGATGTAATAAGCTCGCAGCTTTACTAGAACCTCCCTAAGTACTACAATGAAAGACTAGTTGAGGAAATAAGGAAGAAGGCTTCAACCCAAGCGCAACAACCTAAAGAGAAAATGGTCGTGTAACAAAAGTCTCACAACAACATTGTAAGCACTCCACTGGCACCTACCGTGGCTATTAAACGGGAAGTAAAATTAGAAGTAATATTCAAGTTAATATGAGTTGCGAAACTCTGGCATGTGTGGGCACTAAGATAGGTTAAGTATGGACGCAACAAGGGGTCAGAAAGACCAGGAAAAGTAATAGCTTACGTTGAAAGAAAGCTAAGATGGAACGAAAGAAATTATTCGATCAATGTTTCAGAGTTAGTTACAATAGGAAAACACTTAAGAGTTTGGATTAGCCTGGCGTTAGCCAGGCGTTAGAGCTGAAACGCCTGAACCTACCTAGCGTTAGCCAGGCGTTAGAGCTGAAACGCTAGCCTTAGCCTGGCGTTAGCCAGGCGTCAGGGCCCAAACGACAGGCCCCTGTTCCGGCTAAATTCGAGATTTTGAAGAGTTTAAGTGTCTCCCGGTTGGAATAGAAGTCTCCTACACGTTTAGGATTTATACCAAACATATAAATAGACCCCAAAAACAAAACTTGAAGAAGATTCGGAAGGCATACGAAGGATTCGAAGAGAGAAAACCATTAAAGTGACAAAACATTGATTTTTACATCTTTTATTCATTACTTTGTAGTTCAACTATGCAATTTCTTTTGGGTGTGATTCTTATGAACATGAGTAGATAAATTCTTTAATCTAGGGTTTTGGTAGAACCCGTTGGGGATGAATTTGTTGTGATATTAATATAGTTTGGTTGATTAATCTCTATTTGTTCAACTACGTTCTTGTTGTAGTTGATTGAAAGGGCCCTCAATTAGTTGTTCCTATTTATTATGTATCTACTTGAGAGAGAGTGTATATTTAGGTAGTTGTTTGATCAACATCACTCTCAGAGTATAGACAAAAGTCATAACCGAGGGTTTAGAGGTTGGATTAGAGATAACGATACCTCGGGTGCAATCTAAAGTGAATTGTAATGCAATCTAGCTAGCGTAACTTGAGAGAGTGCGTCTAGTAAATTATCATAATTACTTGAGAGAGATTTATGGTAGATAGAGTGTTCATGATTGATAGAGACAANTTGAGTAAAAGTTGTGTATTCTAAAGACTTGATTGATACGTAAATTCCCTGTGGGATCCACTCTGGGCATAATATCCCGGATTATATTTGCAATGCCCGTTTAGTCTTTTATTAGACATAGTTGAGCGTGATCAATAGTCATGGTGCTTCTCTGGGCTCGACATTTCTATCGAAACCACTCTTACTCATGAGCCCTCGAGAGCTCTATCCTCGATCATTTCTTCTATCACTTCGAGCGAGGTTGCGTCCAGGCCCATTATTTCTCCGATCTCCACCATATGGCTGATATCAATCTCTATTTAATCGTGGTTCCCGATAAATATCCCTTTTAACTCTGTCGATGATACTGTTTGGATAAACGGAACCAGAAGGAGCCCCCAACTGGCCATCCTCGACCCTAATATTTGGCTGGTACCGATTATGCACATCGGCCCAGGTTACAGCTGGATATTCAATCAAGTTCTGCTTTAACTGTTGTGAGGCTACCAAACTCGTATGTTTAGGCCTTGAGTGAAAGCCTGAACGGCCCAATCATCGGAGACCAGGGATAGATCCATACACTCCATTTCGAACCGAGATACAAACTCTCTGAGCATCTCGTTGTCTTTCTGTTTCACTTTGAAGAGGTCTGACTTTCTAGCCTCGACCTTTATGTCTCTGGCGTGTGCTTTGACGAAGGAATATGCGAGCATTGAAAAAGAATCAA
Organism: Nicotiana knightiana; assembly: GCA_005239525.1. Classification (NCBI taxonomy): domain Eukaryota; kingdom Viridiplantae; phylum Streptophyta; class Magnoliopsida; order Solanales; family Solanaceae; genus Nicotiana; species Nicotiana knightiana. The sequence goes on from ML386147.1 coordinate 82,865, forward strand.
TGGAATTAGGTGGAAAATTATGTTACCATATCATCGTGCTCTTTGACAAAGTTTCTCCAAATTTCTTCAGCAGTACAGAGTCAATCTCATCGTCATCTAGATTGTCCCCCTTTATTGCGCATGTGTAAGAAGTGACATGCTCGTTGGGGTCGGTAGTTCCATTATACTTGGGAATTTCTGGCATGCGGAATTTATTTGGAATGGTCTTAGGAGCCGCGCTTAGGGGGGAGGGCTTTTTCACGAACTTCTTTGAATCCAAACCCTTCAAAATCAGTGGTGCCCCTAGAATTTGATCAACTCGGGAGTTATATGTTTCCATTTTTTTGTCATTCGCATCAATCTTCTTCTCCCCCGATTCAATTCACTTTTTCAGCTCCTCGAGCATTTTCATGATATCGGGGTCGATTCTTGATTCATTTACATTTGACCTCTCCGGCGCTGGTTCAGCCCTGTGGACAAGTTCCTATGATGGCGCGGGTAAGACCCTACTCGGTGCATGGTTCTGATTTTGGAGTTGTGCTATTGCAGCTTGTTGAGCCTGCAACATTTCAAATATTATTCGAAGGCTGATTCCTCCTTCTTCGCCGCCATATGCATTCTGACTGACTGATCGAACGTCTCTGCGGACGTTATTTTCGGAGTCGACGCCCAGATTTGCATTCAGGGAAACATGGGAACTGATGTCGTTGGGGTCTGCAACTGTTACTCCCTCGAGGTCAACCGGAGGCACTTCGTTCCTTGGGGAATCTATGTTGTCGTTTTCACCATGAAAACCAAGTCGGTGCTGCTTGAGAGTTCGACATGCTGATCTTGGAATCAAAAACGCTTACAAGAACAAGTATAAAGCAGTGTATGTTATGAAAATTAATACTAGGAAATCACTATTATCCTTAGCCCCACGGTGGGCGCCAAACTGTTTACCCTTAAAATTCGATAACAATTAAATTTATAAGTGATTTTAAAGATATGTAATTTCACTTGGCACAAACTGAGAAATACGAGAATTGATGTTAGAAATTAACTGTAAAATAAAGCAAACCAATATAAAGCGCAGCTTGGCCCTCGAGCTAGATCATCCTCGAACCGACTAAGTTTATAATTGAAAAGTATGAACTGACCAGAAGAGTAAGAATGATTAAGCGAGAGAATGTTATAAATTGCTTTGTTATGCGTGAATATGATGTTTACAAAATGATTAGAATCCCCCTTTATATAGTAGATGAATTCTACTTATGGTACAATTCTAAATACAGAAGAAAATCCAATGATTGGCTAATTAACCGGTCTTGGCTTGATATGTGCCGATATTTCCTCCATAATCCTTGTCCGATCACAGATTTCTCGGCTTTCTATTAGTCGACTCAGTAGGCTTCCTTCGACCTCGCTCGATCTCCATCCCGCTCTGTCTCGATCACGGCCGGCCTCGATCTTGATCGGTCATTGATTCATGAGCTTATCAATCTATCTTCGTGTCATGGTCCGATACAACGTGAGGTAGAACTTTGACCTGCCACCCCGATCTCGATTAACCATACAAAATTAGGCAAACCTGATTTTACCGTATACAAGTTGCCTTTTGAAAGTTATAGTTGGTCCTGCTGAGGTTTCTGTTGGCTCCCCAAGTACATGCAAGTATACGTGGTCGTCAAGTAATAAAGTGACTCGAAAGTCGAATGTCGAACCCACAGAGACTTAGATTGATCGTTAACTAAGTAAACTAAAATCAATTAATTGTCCAAGATGTTTAAGAGTGACGTTTTTCTATTAATCTACTATTGCGAAAATTAAACAAGTAACAACTAATTTATCTAGAATGCAAACGTGTATGCAGAGTTTTTAATTCAGAGGAGATGAAAATTTCAGGGTTGTGGTTGGTTTATCACTCCTATTAAAATCAATAATTACACTCGTTAATTCATATTATCTATGGTTGCTATTAACTGGATCGTTTAGATGAATAGCATGTTCCAACAATACTACTCGCATATCCACAATATATCAATCCTATTTTACTATGGTATTGAGCTATCATGAACAAATATAATATGGTATTCAACTAAGCAAGACAGTTAGGTATATTCCTATCCTAACCGCGAAATCTTTCCCCGAGCTATGGGTTCAGAAACAAGCTCTCTCCAATTCTACTCTAATCTAAACATGGTTTTCCCAAGCATAGCATAGATAGTCAATAGAACTAACTGCTGGCAAAATAATTAAGCAATTATGCATAGAATTAGAGAAACAACCAAAGGTAATAACTCGAATTAACGGTAATATAATTAATAAAATTCAATATTCATGACAACCACAACCCTAGAACATGAAGTTTAACTCCACATAGACATGGTAGCAAAACCACAAATCATCAAGAAAAATTAAAGATTACTAAGTTTGATGGAAGAAAGATAGAATCTGATGAATTTCGACCTTTACGGCGGCTTCGTGCTCTCTCTAGGTCTAAAATCGGTCTCCCCATAAAAATAGTGTTTAATGACTATTTATATGTGTAGAAAATAGGCCTACACGAAATAACCAAGTCTAAAACCAAAAAAGAGACAAAATAAACTTAAAACCCGGACCATGCGTCGTCGCCCGAAACACGTGAAGCACCTCGCGTCAACCCTTGCGTCGCACGCTCAAACGCAAGGAAATTTGCTCGCCGAGCCTGCTTCTGTTCCGTTTTCAATTTTTGATGCTGCCTAACTTTTGCAAGTCTTTTTCTTTGCTTTCCAATTCTTAATTCTTTTGTCTTATTTTAATCATCAACCCATCATTATGTCTTCAATCAAATCATGACATCATAATATTTCCCATTATCAAATAAGCACAAGCAATTCTTGCAGAACATAAAATACATATAAACTCTCTATTTTGCTCACAATTTCATCTTCGACGTACCTACACATAAAATAAACTCAATTAAGCACAAATATAATATAGTTTAGTATTAAAGCACCAAAATGTAAGGTAAGTAATGCACTAAAAATATAAAATTATAGCCAAACATCACTACCCCACACTTAAACGCTGCCCGTCCTCGAGTCAACCAACAATTCACATTATCCTTGAGCACTTTATATTTACACAATCAAAGTACACTACACCAATGACCATTGTTGATAGCAAAAATTAAACTCTAACATATGCAATCACATACACTTCCATTTTCTTATGCCATACTTCAAAATATTCACAACAAAGACAACATGCTCCTAACAATCCTAGCCTCAAAAACTAACTCAATGTCACAATACACTCATGGCTTGAACACCAAACATTGTTGAGAAGTCTAATAACGTAACCTATCACTCGTGAAACCATGTGCCCTCACAACAATAACAAGAGAGTAAGTTGAATCCATACATTTAAATCAAATGCACAAATATATTTTAAGGACTCATATATATCAAAAAAAATCTCTCACTCTCACAAAAGAAGTCACATGCATACAATTGGTACCATAGGCTTGCCCATAATGTAAATCTCTAATAATGTAGGATGATTCAATCTAAAATTAATTAAAACTTTTTTATAGTTGTAATGTGGACTAAGGGATGGGTAGGATATATTTTATGAATAGTGGCTAATCCTCCGAAGCACTTTATCACATCACATGATAAAGTTTAAGTGCATAATTTCTCAATCCACTTTAATTTCACAATTTCAATCACTCCCAACAATATTTTTTACTTTTCTTTAAGCACTACTTTAAATTATACCCCACTAGCAAGAACAAGACAATAGTTTATTCACCTATATTTTTTCTTTTTTTTTTCTTCTTCAATTTTTGCTAGTGGTGTATTATTTTACAAAACAAGTGCACATTTTCTTCTCTTCATTGGTTCCACTCGTAAGACATCCCACACTTAGTCCCTTCTTACTTCTCTAGCACTCATCTCACAATTAAAGTGCTTTAAGAGGTAAAAGAGAGGTAAAAGGATCAAAACAACATCAATTAAGAATAAAAAGGGTATAGGCTTGTAATGTGGGTGCAAAAAAAGTCTATAGACTCAAAAAGGTTAACTAGGACAAATTTTATTTGTGATAGCGATAACGCTCGAAAAGATCAAAGAAAGCCTAAAATGATTTTTCAAACCGAGCATCACCTCAAAGTTAGCTTCAACTCACATACCGGGCAAGTTCTAGATACAAGTACAATACATAAACTACACAGAAACCTCACCACACAAGGCACATGACTTACTAAGGACGGTTTCATTCCGACTCCCAAGCTAATGCAAGTATTCACAGAGCCTTGAGATATTAAGTATTAACCACAAAGTGAACGTAAGTCAAGAAAAGGAGACATAAGCGTCACAAAACATGCTATACAAATAACCAAGGCATCATAAACAGTTTTAGCACATATGGAAGATACTATGCATGCCAAAGCCTAAATATGTTACTATCAAACAAGGCAAGGGAGCTTAGGAATCTCATCTTTTTTCCTCCATTTATTCCCTAAATTCTGATATACTCTAAAATAAAAAAAATTAAAAATAAAAGGAAAAAATACTACCTGGTTCAAACTACATCCCATGAAAATGAACCGAAGCATAAAGAAAAACCACGGGGGATTATTACTACCTTAAGGAAACTAAAAGACATATTTTGGATTTTTGTTTAGACTTTAATCCCTCAACAAAACTGTCTAGGAGATCCATCATCGGGAAAAGTCTAATTTCTACAATTTTTCGATTTTTTTCTATTTGAAAAAAAATTAGGAGCCACTAAAATACTACACAACTAAGAAAACAAAAAATAGAAGCTAAAGTTAAAATAAGAAGTTAACATTTTTCTAACATACCACTACTAATTATCTAGAGGAATTCTCCCACCCCACACTTAAAGGAGTGTAGTGTCTCCAATGCACAAATAAAGCAAAACAATAACGAGGGTGGGCAAAAAACTCCCTGGAAGGCCAAAGGCCGAAGCAATATCGGCTCACGGGTACTCAGACTTCCCCCAGGCATGGCCTTTGTGTGAGAATCCCACACTTAGTTCTCACTATCTAGCTTGCTTTTGCGTTCTTCCAATGGCTTAGTCTCTTATTCTCATAATCCTACAAAATAAAAACAACACTACGACAATAATAAGATAAAAAAATAGAAATAAAAGAAAGCAGTAAAGCTGGGTTGCCTCCCAACAAGCGCCTGATTTAACGTCGCGGCACGACTTGAACCAATTTTTTCCTCCACCTCGAACTTATGAATTGAGCCCCCAATAGGGCATCCGGTATGTGGCTATGTCCCTTCGGTAGGGCTATAAGTATAATAAGTCCAAGCAATAAATTTTTCACTCTACACTTCTTGGCCTTTAGATGAGAAATGTAATTTTTACTTTTGGGAACAATAAATTCAAGGATATAGTCACCCTGTTCCTCGCCCATTGGCTCCTCCAAAGGCTCGGATGATTCGATTTTCATGTCCTCATCCAAACACAATGTTAAAAAATATATGTAATGAGGACCGGTACACCCCAAATCTAGAATTGCATCACTATTTATATCCTCATATGTACACATACTAGAGTCTTCACATATAATACTATCTACTCCCTTACATGACTCTAGAGTGCTTTCCTCAACATGGACATCATTAATAAAAGTATGGTCGAATGATTGACTCCCCACTTTTAGCTCCTTTGGCGTATTTCAGTTTCACACAACTCTGAACTATTATGTTGGGCATTAGACGCATCAACCTTTGCAATCAATTGAGCTCCCAAGTCGTGAATAACAGTGCCAAATTTTTCAATCCTCTTGTCCCAGTTCAGCTCACCCTTCTATTAAGTCTATTATCTCATTTGTAATTTTCTCACATTGAGCTTCATATATTTCTAATCGTTCAGCTTGTTCCATTAACCAAGATTGGCTTAAAATCTCCTCTTCTTTGAAATTTTTCTCATGTTGGAACTCACTCTCTTATCGAATTTGAAGCTCTTCCTGGCTATTGACTAAGGCTGCAGCTTGTTGATCATCGAATGTTTCAACCCATTTTTCTATTTTGGCCTTCATTCTCTTATTTATTACCTTGAGATTTTCTATCTCTTTTCGACGTTCATGAGTTTGCTTCCTTATAAATTGAGTTTGCTCCATTATTTGCCTCATCATATCCATTATACGAACATCATATTCCACATTCTCCACTTTGTTCCTATCAAACTCACAAAAATTATCAGAAACATCATAATTAGGGCTCGAAGAAGGATAAGAATAAGGATAGTCATCCCAATCACCTTCCACGACCCAAATTTCCCTCCATTGGGTATCGTGATGGCACCTAGTCTTAAGGACTAGGTAAGACTAATATTCATAGAATAAAAACAATAATAAATAAAATCTAATATTTTTTTCTGAAATAAAGAATTCTTTATACAATGAGCATATTCCCAAAAATTCGGTAGTACAAGTCATAAGCTCTACAGAGTTTGCTACAACTTCTAAATACAATTGTTTGGAAGTAAGTAAAAATAGTGTAAATACATAATGGGAAGGTGACTCTGAAGCCTGTGAACACGACGACAGGTCTACCTTGAGTCTCCTCAGCAAGAATCCGCACAGCTACTAACAGTCAATACCTGGATCTGCACAAAAATGTGTAGAAGTGTAGTATGAGCACACCTCAGCAGTGCCCAGTAAGTATCAAGACTAACCTCGGTGAAGTAGTAACGAGAACTAGTCAAGACACCCACTGGTCTAATAAACTGAACAAGCATAAGTACAGGAGATAACGGAAACATAACCTCTATCTATTATCTACACAATATGACTAGCAACAGAACGACTACAATAAGGAAGAAAAACAGTAAACAGTAACGGATCACCGAAATAATACACCGAAGGATGGACAGGAACACAGCCCACGTCTGAAAATCACAACACAATAAGGGAAAGTAGTAACTCAGCACTGCATTAGTCTCTACATCAGGCCTTAGCCACAAATCCCAATAAAATAGTCAAAATCTTCGAGTGTAAACTTTCACCCGCAAGTTTTTATGTTGAAAGCTGTAAGGTGATATCCTTTTTAATGGAAAATTCATTTCAAATATATTTTCCCAAGAGATGTCTCTCAAACATAATTTTCTTCGAGATAAATTCTTTTCAAATATACTTTTTCAAAGAAGATGTCCTTCAAACATAGTTTTCTTCAATATAAATGCTTTTCAAATATACTTTTCCAAAGGAATGTCTTTCAAACATAGTTTTATTCAAGATAAATGTTTTTCAAATATACTTTTTCAAAGGAATGTCCTTCAACATAGTTTTATTCAAGATAAATTCTTTTCAATTGGACTTTCCAAATAATTATCTTTCAAACATAGTTTCTTTGATAAAATCTATCGGGATCTCGTCCCGTAGTTCTGAATTTATCACACAATACAGAAGATCTCCCGGAATACGTCTGTAGTTCCAAAACAATATGCAGTGTTGGGGGATCTCCCGGAATACGTCCGTAGTCCCAAAGTAAATATGCAGTACAGGAGGATCTCCAGGAATATGTCTGTAATCCCAATTTAAATATGCAGTACAGAGGGATCTCCTGGAATACGTCTGTAATCCCAATTTAAATATACAGTGCAACAAACAAAGACAACAATTATAGCACGGCAGAAAACTCTTACATCACCACATCAAATACAAAGCAACCATGACAATAATACAAGGTACGGCGATTAAACCAATACAAGAACTTCAATTCACAAAGAAACAGTAGAACATCTTTCGCAAGGAATAATCACGGTAAAGAATGCTAAGTGTAAAGAGAACAACCGACTAGGGAAAAACAAGACAAAGCAAAAAATTCACAAAAAATTCAAGTCAATAATAAGAAGCCAACACAAGTCAAATAATTTCAAGTAAGGACAAGTCGACTAAGATATAAGTTATCTAAACCTCTTATGAGGTTGAGAAATTATGAGAATTTTTTAACAATTCAATTAATTATAGGTTGTTTATGAAAATATAGCATGACGATAGAAGAGGTAAAACCTCTAGTTAAGTCAAAATCAGGGTCAAGTAGGCAGTAAGAGTGAATCCTAAAGCAATTATCTCTAATCAAGGCATGTAGAGGTGAAACTAGCAAATAAGAACTCAAGTGTATCAAGGACAACTTCATACAAGATGAATATAAGGACCTAAGAACCCTAAAAGGCTAACCTTCTACAAATAAGTCTGAGCACACACTCGTCACCTCGCGTACACGGACTACAATCAACATACAAGACTCAAATCCTAAGGGGTAATTCCTCCGCACAAGTTTAGGCAAGATACTTACCTCAACCGCTCAAATCAACTTGGAACCACGTTCTTGCCACGAGTATCCAACTCTGAAGCCTGAATCTATTCAAATAAATTACATAATGTAAAAATAGCTATAAGATACCAATTCAACTAAAATTCGAAGCTAAGGCGCGAAATTAGGAACAATCGCCCAAAAAGTACCCCCGGCCCCACGCCTCGAAATCGGGTAAAATTTATAAATTATGAACACCCGCTCATTCATAAGAACACTCGAACAAAAATTATCGAAATCCCACGTCAAAATATCACTCAAATCTCGAATTTTCAATTGGGGAACTTTTTCTCCCATTTTCAAACTTTTACTCTCAAATTTCTTGATTAGATTGAAGAACTTACTATAGATTGATAAAATACAAGCGAAATAGGATTAGGAATCGTTACCTACTGATATCCTCTTCAACATTCACCCAAAATCGCCTATTCCCGTGCTCCCAATCGATTTTAGAAGTTATGAAATCCAAAGCCTCGAATTGCCTATATCTGACCAGTGATTTTCGCTTCCGCGGTCAATTGGGCCGCATCTGCGGTCCCGCACCTGCGGAGAAGGCATCACAGGTGCGAAAAGTCACTTAATGGACTGGGGCCGCATCTACAGTCACTGGGCCGCATCTGTGATTCTGCATCTGCGGTCCTAGATGCAAAGGTCAAAATCCGCTTCTGCGGTAGCTCAGTCGCTTCTGCGGGGCCGCACCTGCGGTCCAACTTCCGCAGGTGCGAAGAAACGCCAGAACAGCCCACATCATATTTGCCTAAGTCCCATTTTCTTCCCGTTGAGCATTCGAAACACACCCGAGGCTCTCGGGACCTCAACCAACACCACCAACCAGTCCCATAACCTCATTCAAGCTTAGTCGAGCATTCAAATCACATCACAACACGACGAAGCAATGAATCGCACCATGAATCGAGCTGATGAACTTCCAATTCTTTAAACTTCTAAACTCGTGCCGAAACCTATCAATTCAACCCGGAATGATGCCAAATTTAGCAGACAAGTCCCAATTCACATAATGGAGCTTCTCCAACTCTCGGAATCGCATTCCGACCCCGATATCCCAAAAAGTCAATTGTGGTCAAACCACTCCAATTTTCAAACTTCAAATGTTCCAACTTTCGTCGAATTGCCTCAAATTACTCCACGGACATCCAAGTCCAAATCCGGACGCACGCCTAAGCTCAGAATCACCATACAAAGCTGTTGACATTATCCCAAACTTATTCCGGAGCCGTTTACATAAAAAGTCAAATTCCGGCCATATTCCACCGCTTAAGCTTCCAAAACAAAAATCCTTCTTCCAATTCGACTTTGAATCATCCGGTAACTGAATCGAACCATGCACACAGGTTGATATACACAATATGAAGCTATTCAAGACCTTATGCCACCGAACGGAGCTTAAATTCTTAAAACGACCAGTCGGGTCGTTACATCACCTTGACCACAACACATATTACAGACCGGTCGTCAAGTAATAAAGTGACTCAAAAGTCGAATGTCGAACCCACAGAGACTTAGATTGATGGTTAACTAAGTAAACTAAAATCAATTAATTGTCCAAGATGTTTAAGAGTGACGTTTTTCTATTAATCTACTATTGCGAAAATTAAACAAGTAACAACTAATTTATCTAGAATGCAAACGTATATGCAGAGGTTTTAATTCAGAGGAGATGAAAATTTCAGGGTTGTGGTTGGTTTATCACTCCTATTAAAATCAATAATCACACTCGTTAATTAGATTATCTATGGTTTCTATTAACCGGATCGTTTATATGAATAGCATGTTCCAACAATACTACTCGTCTATCCATAATATATCAATCCTATATTACTATGGTATTGAGCCTATCATGAACGAAGATAATACGGTATTCAATTAAGCAAGACAGTTAGGTATATTCCTAGCCTAACCGCGAAATCTTTCCCCGATCCACGGGTTCAGAAACAAGCTCTCTCCAGTTCTACTCTAATCTAAACACGGCTTTCTCAAGTATAGCATAGATAGTAATTAGAACTCAACTGTTGGCCAAACAATTAAGCAATTATGCACAGAATTAGTGAAACAACCAAAGATGGTAACTCGAATTAACGGTAATATAATTAATAAAATTCAATATTCATGACAACTGCAATCCTAGAACGCGAAGTTTTGCTCAATATAGACATGGTAGCAAAATCACAGATCATCAATAAAAAATAAAGATTACTAAGTTTGATGGAAGAAAGATGGAATTTGATGAATTTTGGCTTCCGCGGTGACTCCGTGCTCTTCCTCGATCTAAAATTGGTCTCCTTTTAAAAATAGTATTTAATGACTATTTATATGTGTAGATAAAATAACCAAGTCCAAAATCAAAAAGAACACAATAAACTTAAAACCCGGACCATGCATCGCCGCGAGAAACGCGTGAAGCACCTCGCGTCAACCCTCGTGTCGCACGCTACAACGCAAGGAAATTTGCTCACCTCGCCTGCTGTTCCGTTTTCAATTTTTGATGCTGCCTAACTTCTGCAATTCTTTTTCTTTCCTTTCCTTTCCTTTCCTTTCCAATTCTCAATTCTCTTTTCTTATTTTAATCATCAACCCATCAATATGTCTTCAATCATCAAATTATGATATCGTAATATTTTTTATTATCAAATAATTACGAGTTATTTTGATAGTGCATAAAATACATAGAAAATCTCTACTTTGCTCTCAATTTGGTCTTCAATATATCTACACATAAAATAAGCTCAATTAAGCACAAATATAATATAATTTAGCATTAAAGCACCAAAATATAAGATAAATAATGCACTAAAAATATAAAATTATAGTCAAACATCATCTTCGGAATTCCCTTTGAACTTTAACACGAAAATTATAACAAGTGTGGGCTCTTTGTCATTTTTACTTCTATTCAAGAACATCCAATTATTAAGTATTACAAATGGCAACCAACACAAGATAAATCATCAGCAACGAGTGCGTCTGCTAGCTAATTGCTACAGCTCCTGTCTTTCGCAGTTTTTATTTCTCTTAAATTTCTTGTTATTACCTTCCAAACATTAAAGATATAAAAGCTTGATTTTTTCCCTCTTTTTATTTGTTTCCCGTAGATTCATTTCCCCACAGAAAAAATGAGTTTTCTTTTCTTTTATTAAAACTAATCTTTCATCCATCACAAGTTTCTATTGCATATCATTCTTAGTCCTCCATAAAATTATAGCATCGACTGCACCATATTGAGTACAGGAATTCGAGGTACAATACTAATTGTATACCTTGTTGTTAACTCTAGGCACATATACCACTAAGACATAGAGTCAAATAATGATATTGGTGGGAGTCTCGTATCACAGTTCACAAGTGTAAGGTAATTCTCATGATCTCACTTACCTTCTATAATCCCCTAATAATGTAACATAAAGAAATAGAAATACCGGCACATCCGTACATGATTGTAAAGAAGATAAGGAGCTTCTTCAATTATATTGTACTTGTAAAGTCGTTTATCACTTTTTGGACCTACTTTTGAACACAATAACTGCGAATTTTCTTTTCAGCTGGTACATTTTGCAATTGCCGTTAGATTTTGTCACGACCCTAATTCCCAACTTTAGGAATTGTGACGTCGCCTAACACCGAAGTTGCTAGGCAAGTCAATGTTAGAATTCGATTAACTATTTTCCTTTGATTACTTACTTAAGTACAATAAAATATATTTAAAGTAAACTAAGACTAATTGTTTCCAATAAATAACTCCAAGTGTAAATAACTAAACCAATAAATAAACCGAGCCACGAACTAATTATATAAATAACTCTAAGACTATCCTAGGGTCTGGTGTCACAATTCACAAACTTCTAAAGAATACTACAAATAATGGGCGGAAAGAAATAATATAACTGTTTTGAGAAAACATAAAAAAAATAGTCTCTACGAACAAAGAGAAGACTCTCGGGATCTGCGCATGCCAGCAGATATACCTCGTGTCTCCGGATAATGGATAGCTGCTACTAAAAATCTCTACTGTTGGCCGGTACCTAGATCTGCACAAAGGAGTGCAGAGTGTAGTATCAGTACAACCGACCCCGTGTACTGAGTAAGTGGAGCCTAACCTCGACGAAGTAGTGACGAGGCTAAGGCGGGGCAATTATAACTTAACATGTAACAAAATACGTAATAGAGCAAGGAAACAATTCTACACAAATAAGAAAGATCAACTGCAACAATCAATCAAATAACTCAGTCGCCTATTCCAGGCCTCAGCTGTAACCAAGATCTCACATAAATTTCCAAACTTTACTTTAAAACAACTGTATGTGCATAATATGAGAAACAATAGAGTAAAATAATAAGTTTTCAAATATGTAAGTTTCAAATCCTTGAGTTTCAAAAAGCAACAAAACATTTTTGAAATCCAGTAAAACATAAGTATCATCTCTTATCACTGTCTTGTTATGGCGTGCAACCCGATCCCACCTGTCCACCCTTATCACTATCGTTTATTTCCCCTGTCCACCCTCATCACTGTTATTTATTTCTCATGTCCACCCTTATCACTATCATTTATTTCGCATGTCCACCCTTATCACTATCATTTATTTCGCATGTCCACTCTTATCACTATTATTTATTTTGCATGTCCACCCTTATCACTCATTTTATTAAACAGAAAACTGTACTTCTCATAAACTCATCAATATTATCACAAAAATAAAACCAGCAGGAACATATATATCGTAAAAACATGTCAACCCATTCAATCTTTATGTACCACGATAATTTCACGAAAAAATACTAATACTTCTCCCATAATACTTGCAACGAGACTTAACAGTAAGTCACCAAGCCAAGTAACCAAAAAAAATAACAATGAACATGAAACAATTAAACATGAAGAAATTATACTGGAAACAGGGAAGGGATCATGTAAGCAGACAACTCGGTAGTACATAGATACTTGTAACCTCACCTATACACCAAGCACATGAAATTTCACATAACAATTAAGTTGGGGATTCCTATTCCCTCAAGTCAAGGTTAAACCAAGGACTTACCTCGATCTAACAAGCACTTCACTACTCTAGCACTGCCTTTTCTTTAGAATTTGTTTCTAACCCGCTCGAATCTAATCACAATTTGTTCAATGTTATCAATCATAGCCTAAAGGAATCGTTTTTATTGAAAAGCAATGGTCTTCCTAAGTTTTCCTATTCAAATTCAAAAATCGACCCCGGAACCGCTTGGTCTAAACTCGAGGTTCGGACCAAAACTCATTTACCCAATCTCCCCCGAGCACAGATATACCATTGGTATTGGAATCCGACCTCAATTAGAGGTCCAATTCCCTAAAATTTAAAATTTCTAAGTTCTACCCAAAAATCAATTTTTTACCATGAAAACTCTAGATTTTGGTTGTAATCTTGTTAAAAGTTGTTAGGGATTGAAAGAGACTAGTTAGAGATCACTTACCAATAGTTTGGAGAAGTATGGGTCTTTGAGAAATCTCCTATGGAGGTTTAGGGTTTTAAAAAAGTGGAAAAGAAGGCAAAATCTCGTCAAAAAGCTGATATAACAGGCTGCGGGTCTCGCATTTGCGAACTGGGGTTGGGCTTTCCCGAGAGATATCGCAAATGCGAACAGGACGTCGCATTTGCGAACAGGGCCCATCGCATATTTGCGACCCCAAGATCTCGCATTTGCGAGATCTGAGGCTGGCCATTGGCTTCGCATTTGTGAAGCCCGACCTCGCATTTGCGAGATCTGAGGCCTGCACACCAGATGTTCAGTTGTTGGGGTATTTTTCTAAGTCTAGACACTCCGTAGCCTATCCGAAACTCACCCGAGCCTTCGTGGCTCCTAACCAAACATGCACACAAGTCTGAAAACATCATACGGACTTGTTCGTGCAATCAAATCATCAAAATAATATCAAAATCTACAGATTTAGCCTCAAAACTCAAAATTTCTTCAAGAACACTCAAATTCCTAACTTTTCAACCGGATGTCCGAATTACATCAAATCAACTCTGATTCTCATGAAACTTCACAGATAGGACTTACATAACATAATGAACTTGTTCCGAGCTCCGGAATCAAAATACGGACCCGATATCATATATTTCACATATTATTTTATTTCTTTATTTCTTAAATTAACCAGCAGAACAATGTTTTTAAAAAATTGTTTCTAAGGCTTGGGACCTCAGAATTCATTTTCGGGCATACGCCCAAGTGCCATATTTTACTACGGACCTCCTGTGATCGTCGGAACACATATCCGAGTCCGTTTACTCAAATTGTTGACCAAAATCAATTATAATCATTGACTCTAGAAATTATTATTTCTCATATTTTCACATAAAAGCTTTCCAGTTTCACGCTCGGACTGCGCATGCAAATTGAGGTGTTTAAAATTAACCTTTTTATGGCTAGTAAGCCTAGAACGGATTCTAAATTCATAAAATGACCCCTTGGGTCATCACAATCTCCACCTCTAAAACAAATGTTCATCCTCGAACGGACTTAGAAAATTACCTGAATTGGCGAACAAGTGTGGATATTTACTCTGCATGTCCGACTCGGACTCCCAAGTAGCTGCCTCAACGGGCTGGCCTCTCCACTGTACTCGTACTGAAGGATAACTCTTACACCTCAACTGACGAATCTTCCGGTCTAAAATGGCTACCGGCTCCTCCTCATAAGTCAAGTCCTTGTCCAATTGGACAGAGCTGAAATCTAACACGTGGGACGGGTCACCATGATATTTCCTGAGCATAAACACGTGGAATATCGGATGAACTGAGGATAACCCTGGAGGAAACGCAAGTCTATTATCCACCTACCCCACCCTATCAAGAATCTCAAATGGCCCGATATACCTAGGGCTCAACTTACCCTTATTTCCAAACCTCATAACACCCTTCGTGGGCGATACACGAAGTAATGCTTTCTCTCCAACCATTAATGCCACATCACGAACCTTATGATCGGCATAACTCTTTTGCCTAGACTGAGTGCACTAAGTCTCTCCTGAATAATCTTGACCTTATCTAAGGCCTCCTGAACTAAGTCTGTATCCACTAACCGAGCTCTCCCGGCTCGAACCATCCAACTGGCGATCTGCACCGTTTACCATATAATGCCTCATAAGGAGCCATCTGAATGCTCGACTGATAACTATTATTATAAGGAAACACTGCTAACGGCATTGATCCCAAGAACACAAGCGCGGAGCATATCCTCCAAAATCTGAATGATACGCTCGGACTGCCCGTCAGTCTGAGGATGAAATGTTGTGCTCAACTCCACTCGGGTACCAAACTCATGTTGAACTGACCTCTAAAAGTGCGAAGTAAACTGTGTGCCCCAGTCAGAAATGATAGACACAGGCACACCATGAAGGCGAACAATCTCTCGAATATATAACTCACCCAACCGCTCTGAAGTGTAAGTACTCGCCACGGGAATGAAATGTGTTGATTTCGTCAGCCTATTCACAATAACCCACACTGCATCAAATTTCCTCTGGGTCCGTGGGAGTCCAACAACAAAGTCCATAGTGATACGCTCCCATTTTACTCGGGAATCTCTATCTGCTGAAGCAAACCACCGAGTCTCTGATGCTCATACTTTACCTGCTGACAATTTAAGAAACGAGCCACATAAGCTACAATGTCCTTTTTCATCCTTCTCCACCAATAATGTTGCCTCAAATCCTGGTACATTTTGGTTGCACCTGGTGAATGGAATACTTAGAACTGTGAGCCTCCTCAAGGATCAACTCACGAAAGATGTCAACATTAGGTACACATATACAACCATGCATCCTCAAAACAGCGTCATCTCTAACTGTAACCTTCTTGGCACCACCCCACCGAACTTTGTCCCTAAGAACCATCAAATGCGGGTCATCATCCTGCCGCTCCCCGATACGCTCAATTAGAGAAGATCGAGCGATTGTACAAGCTAGAACACTGCTGGGCGAAATATCTAACCTCACGAACTTATTAGCCAACGTCTAAATATCTGAAGCTAACGGTCTCTCACCGACTGGAATATACGCAAGGCTGCCCATACTCACTGTCTTTCTACTCAATGCATCGGCCACCACGTTGGCCTTCCCCGGGTGATATAATATAGTGACATCATAATCCTTCAGTAACTCTAACCATCTCCGCTGCCTCAAATTTAGATCTTTCTGCTTGAATAAGTGCTAGAGACTGCGATGGTCAGTGAAAACCTCACACGACATGCCATAAAGATAGTGCCTCCAAATATTCAATGCATGAACAATGGATGCCAACTCTAAGTCATGAACAGGATAATTCTTCTTATGGACTTTCAGCTATCGAGACGCATATGCAATCACCCTGCCATCCTGCATCAATACAGCTCCAAGTCCAACTCGGGAAGCATCACAATACACTGTGAAAGAACCCGAACCTGATGGTAACACCAACACCGGTGTTGAAGTCAAGGCTGTCTTGAGCTTCTGAAAGCTCGTCTCTCACTCGTCTGACCATTTAAATGGGGCACCTTTCTGAGTCAACTTAGTCATTGGGGTCGCTGTAGATGAGAACCCCTCCACGAAACGACGGTAGTAACCCGCCAAACCCAAGAAGCTCCTGATCTCTGTGGCTGTAGTGGGTTTAGGCCAGTTCTTGACTGCCTCTATCTTCTTAGGATCAACCTGAATACCCTCAGTTGATACGATATGGCCCAAGAAGGCTACTGAATATAACCAGAACTCACATTTTGAAAACTTGGCATACAACTAATTATCTCTCAAAGTCTAGAGGGCTATACGGAGGTGCTGCTCATGCTCTTCCCGACTATGGGAGTATATTAGAATATCATCAATGAACACGATCATGAAAGAGTCCGGATGGGGTTTGAAAACCCGATTCATCAAATCCATAAAGGTTGCTGGAGCATTAGTCATCCCAAAAGACATAACCAAAAATTCATAGTGCCCATACCTCATCCGAAAGGTTGTCTTAGGAATATCGGATGCCCTAATCTTCAGCTGATGATAGCCCGACCTCAAATCAATTTTTGAAAACACTCTAGCACCCTGAAGCTGATCAAATAAGTCATCAATTCTTGGCAACGGATACTTATTCTTGATAGTAATTTTTTTGAGCTTCCGGTAATCTATACATATCCTCATCGACCCATTTTTCTTCTTTACAAACAAAACAGGTGCACCCCAGGGCGAGACACTAGGTTTGATGAAACCTTTATCTAGCAAGTCTTGTAACTGTACCTTCAACTCCTTCAATTCTGGTGGGGCCATCTGATATGGAGGAATGGAAATGGGTTGAGTGCCCAGAGCCACATCAATACAAAAATCAATGTCCCTGTCGGGTGGCATCCCCAATAGGTCTGCAGGAAATACCTCGGGAAACTCACGAACGATAGAAACTGACTCTATGGAAGAAACCTCGGCATCGGAGTCACGAATATGATCCAAATAAGCCAAACACCCTTTCTCCACCATGCGATGAGCCTTGGCATATGAAATCACTCGGCTGGGAAAATGACCAGGAGTCCCTTTCCATTCTAATTGAGGCAACCCCGGCAAAGCTAAGGTAACTGTTTTGGCGTGACAGTCCAAGATGGCATAATAGGGCGACAACCAATCCATGCCCAATATAACATCAAAATCGACCATAAGAAGTAAAATATCCACACTAGTTTCAAGACCTTCAATGACTATTATGCATGAACGATACACATGATCTACCACAATAGCATCCCCACCGGTGTAGACACATAAATAGGAACACTCAAGGAATCACGGGGCACATTCAAATATGAGGCAAAATAGGATGAAACATAAGAATAAGTAGACCCCGGATCAAACAAAACTGAAGCAGCTCTATCACAAACTGAGATGATACCTATAATAAAAGCGTCGGAGAACTCCGCCTCAGGCCTGGATGGAAATGCATACAGTCGGGGCTGGGGCCCGCCACCCTGAATCACACCTCTGGGAGGACTTCCACCTCTAGCGGGCTGGCCTCCACCCCTAGCTACCTGACCTCCACCTCTAACATTCTGGCCTCTACATCTAACTGGTTGACCCCTACCCCTGGCTGGCTGGCAGGTGGTACTGGAGTTGGAGCCGGAGCTATAGCACAAGAACCCTGATTCTGAAACTAATTACCTGCATATTTTGGACAAGACCTCCAGACATGCTCATATTCACCACATTCAAAACATCCCTCCTGATAAGTAAGCTGACTCGGGCGAACCGGCTGACCACGATGAAAACTCTGCAGAGGAGGTGCTCTAATAGGAGCTGAAGGAGCATTGTAGACTGGTTGAGCAGAAGGAGGCGGATAAGAACCACAACCACCCGAAGTACCATGTGAAGCCTGTAGTGCCAAATGAAATGGCCTAGAAGAATGGCCTCTGCTAAATGAAGTCCCGCCTCCAGATGAGACACCACTGAAACCACCGGAATGGCGAGGTCTCTTGTCAGACCCCTGACCTCCCATCCCGAGAACCGGATCAACCCTGCCACGTTAGCTGCATCCTGAAAAGAAATCTCGGTCCGTCTTTCCTTGGCCATCTGCAGCCTGATGGGCAGAGTAAGGCCCTCAATAAACCGTCTGACCCTCTCTCTCTTTGTGGGAAACAAAAGAATAGAATGTCTAGCCAAATCCGCGAAACGAGCCTCATACTGGGTCACTGTCATGCTGCCCTGCTGAAGTCGCTCAAACTGACGACATTTCTCCTCTCGAGTAGTAACAGACAAAAACTTTTCCATAAAGAGATGCGAAAATTGATCCTAGGTCAAGGCAGGTGACCCAACTGGTCTAGTCAACAGATAATCCCTCCACCATTTCTTGGCAGAACCATTCATCTGAAAAGTAGCAAAATCGACCCTATTGGTCTCGAAAATGCCCATATTATGCAACACCTCATGACTACTATCCAGATATTCCTGAGGGTTCTCTAAAGTAGAACCACTCAAGTGAACAAGGAAAAGCTTGATAAACCTGTCCAGTCTCCACAAAGCGTCAGTGGACATAGTTGCCCCATCAAAAGGCGGCACTACAGCAACTGGCTGAATTGCCCCAACCGGATTAGCTGTTGGGGTCTGAACCTGAGGAGTAGCCTGATCAGGAATATGAGTAACGGGAGTCTGAATCCCTCCTCAAAAATGATGCTACGAACCTATTCCAACTCCCGGAATTCCATTCTGACCCCGATATCAAAATTTCACCTATCAGCCGAAATCGCCGAAATTCTAACTTTCGCTGAATTACCTCAGATTATTCTACGGACCTCCAAAACCAATCCCGGACGCGCTCCTAAGTCCAAAATCACCATACAAAACTTTTTGCATTATCTAAAACTCATTCTGAGGCTGTTTACACAAAAGTCAAACCTCCGGTCAACTTCCATCGCTTAAGCTTCCAAAATTGAAATTTTTCCTTCTAATTCGACTCCTGATCCTCTAGTAACTGAATCCAACAATGCACGTAGGTCGATACACACAATGTGAAGATGTTCAAAACCTTACGCCACCGAACTGAGCTTAAATTCTCAAAACGACCGATCGGGTCGTTACAGAACTAAAAACAAATATTCATAAGTAAGTGAGAAATGCGGATTAAGAGTTAATTTAAAGACTGTTGTAAAAAATAAAAATAAAACAAAAAGAGTGGTAAACTTTTTAGGTAGCCAAATGAATCATGAACTAATTTAAGACTCGTTCCAATAAGTAAAATAATAATAATAATAATAATAATAATAATACTAATAATAATAAATATATATAAATAAATGTCTCGAATCTAAAAAGATAAATAGATGGAACACTCTAAAAATGCTAGAAAAAATTTAGATGATACTTTAAAATATCAGCCCATGTGTTCATACCCGAACCTGGGATTATTATGCTTAAGTAATAAAAGGGTCATGTGCACATTCCCGCGTCTCGATGCCTTTAAATTTATACTAATTATGTTTTAACCATGTGTTCATTCCGTACTTTGGTTTAACATCTAAATTCAAAGAAATACCTTGAATGTGTATCGCATCTGGGTCCAAACAACTAATAAAAATATAATAAATTAAGTGAAGTGGTAATACACAAGACATAATCAATAAAATACAAGAATAGCTAAAAATTGAATTAAGCCTTACATTAGTCAATAACGCGGCCGTGCTAGAACCACAGGACTCGAGGGGTGCCTTACACCTTCTCCTTGGTCAACAGAATTCTTTACTCAGTCTTCTATTTTAGTACACCATAAATTAGGAGTCAAACCTTCCTTTTGATAAGGGATTCAAATAAAAGGTGACTTGGAACACCAAAACTCGATTCCAAGTGGCAACTCTAAATAATAAATAATCCCTTTTGAAAATGTCACATCAATTGGAAAAACTCTTCCAACTCAACCACGTAATAGGGTTGTGCAGAAAAAAGAGGTGTGACAGCTTTGGCGACTCTGCTGGGGACAATTAATAAGAATTCGAGCTTTGTATAGTGATTCTTGTTTGGATTTTATCATGTTTTGGATAGTACTATGTTTGAAAGGTTAATGTGCTATTCGTCGCTTATTTACCGCTTTAATACTTATTTGAACTGCGATATAAATTGTATCCTCTCGCACCCCTCTGAGTCTTCTGATAGGTAGTTATGTTGTGTTTGCCTACAGCATCACAAAATTTCTGTCTTGAGATAAAGCCAGTTAGCCTACCAGCTTCTGGTGAAGGATTTAGTCACATATGTTTAGGCGGGAGAGACGTTAGCTAGCCAGTGTTGTTCTACTACTGGTGACGCTTGATGCTCCTCGGCTCGGGTTGTCCACCCGGGTAAGCCAGGTCTAGATACCATCTCCTTTAGGATTTGAAAACTTAGAAGAACAAGCCACAAGCAATGAATATCCCTAGTAGGCTACGCTCTATTTGCATCATGTGCATTGGACTTAGCGGGACTCGGCACAGGGGTCGGGCCCGTCTAAGACAGGTACCAATTTTTCAGACCAACATGTTCATTTTTTTGTGCTACATGTAACATTATTTAGTAGGCTTTACTGAAGTGTTGACCGACTTTAGGATCGATTGATCGAACAGGGAAGATAGAAAGAGAAATTTTCCTCAAAATTTTCATTAAAACCCCATATTTTTAATAAAAATTTTAAGGGTTCCAATGTGTGAAATCACAAATATTTTTAAAATTTAAACCGAACTACGCGGGTCTGATCGGATGTGAGGTACGTAAGCAACCTTCATCGGGTCCGGCCCCCAATTTTCAAAAATTCAAAAATATTTTTGTTGTTTTCATAAAATTTTCTTTCGAAAATTAAAAAACAAAATCAAAATTCAAAATATTTTCTCTTTTCTCTAGAAGTCTTTTCTTTCATAAATTCAAAAATAATATTAAAAATCCGAAAATATTTTTTTTCTTCTTTAGAGGTCTTTCTTTCAAAAAATAAAAAAAAAAAAAGTAGAAATCCAAAAAATATTTTCGGGCCAAGTCAGACGCCACTGTCCCTTGACTGCGAAACTTTGCTCCTCTCCACCGTCGAATTGCTTTGGAATAAAAAGTCTCAATTGATGGGTGTAATTGAATTATGCGACACTTCATATATTTGCATTGGTAGGGGAAAACCCAATTTGTTTTTAATTGAAAAAAACCAGAGGAGGAGAATCATTTGCATGGCCGCCTCAGTGCCAGCGCAAGAGGAGAGTCAACACAAACAAAGTGTGAACGGGGATGCTTTTATCCGGCCCCATCTTCTTAAATTGTCACCTTATCAACCCATTTTGCCTTTTGAGGTGTTATCCATTCGTCTTGGTAGAAAGCCAGAGGACATTGTGAAATTAGACGCCAACGAGAATCCATATGGCCCTCCTCCAGAGGTAATCGAGGCTTTTGGGTGCTATGAAATTTCCATATATTTATCCTGATCCTGAAAGTCGTACCTTGCGTGCTACCCTTGCTGAAGACTCTGGCCTTGAATCTGAGTATATTCTTGCAGGGTGCGGTGCAGATGAACTCATTGATTTGATAATGCGGTGCATATCGGATCCTGGTGACAAGATTATTGACTGCCCACCCACCTTCACAATGTATGAATTTGATGCAGCTGTAAATGGTGCACATGTCTTCAAAGTGCCTAGGAACCCAGACTTTAGCCTGGATGTAGAACGGATTTCCGAAGTGGTTGAACATGAGAAACCAAAGTGCATATTTCTGACATCGCCTAATAATCCTGATGGGAGTATAATTGATGATGAAATGCTGTTGAAAATACTTGAACTGCCCATATTGGTAATACTGGATGAATCATATGTTGAGTTTTCTCGAATGGAGTCTAAGATGAAGTGCGTGAAGAAGCATGAGAATTTAATCGTTCTTCGCACGTTCAGCAAAAGAGCTGGCTTAGTTGGACTCAGAGTAGGGTATGGAGCTTTTCCAAAGAGTATTATTGAATTCCTTTGGCGAGAAAAGCAGCCGTATAATGTGTATGTTGCTGCTGAAGTAGCTGCATGTGCTGCACTAAAGAATCCCGCTTATCTAGAGAATGTGAAAGTGGCACTGGTGCAAGAGAGGGAGAGGCTCTTTAATCTCTTGAAAGAAGTCCCATTTCTTGATCCATACCCTAGATATTCTAATTTCATTCTCTGTAAGATTACGTCTGGAATGGATGCTAAGAAATTGAAGGAAGACCTTGCGACTATGGGAGTGATGATCCGTCACTACAATAGCAAAGAACTGAAAGGATACGTTCGTGTTTCTGTAGGCAAGCCTGAACACACTGAGGCATTAATGAAATGCCTCAAGAACTTCTATTTATCTTGCGACGAAATCTGAAGTGTCTTATGTCCTCTCAAGATGAAGATAAATTGGGAGCTACTCTGCTATTTATGCTAACTGCAAACAAGTAATTCTTCTGAATTCAATTCTTCATATGTTGGAAGAGTTATAGAGTGATCTTGACTCTCAAGTGTACATTATGTTGGAAATTTCCAGGCGCACTCATAAGTGGCATTTGTATTATTGTATCTTTTGCCCCCTGTTTGCAAAAGATTTGAATTAAACTTATTTTTTATACAAACAATAACAACAAACCCAGTGCAATCCCATATGTGGTATCTAGGGAGGGTAGTCACAGACCTTACCTATGTTGTGAAGGTAGAGTTGTTTCCAATAGACCCTCGGCTAAAAGAAAAACGAAAAAGAAGCAAGCAATAAGCAGTAAACTTGTCAACTTTAGCAATTACTATCAAGAGTAGCTATTTTTTTCTAATTCTCCAAAAAAAAAAGTATATATATATATTTTCCTTGTTAGGAGCTTTCATCGGTCTAAATTTTATAGAGTAAGAGTTAGTTTATTTACTTTATTCTTGATCCCCTGAACTACGTAATGGTCTGATTCATGCGGCGTCATGATACGTAGGTAATCGTCATCGGATGCGATCATAGCCATAATAAATCTGAGCAAAACGAAAAGAAAAAAAAAAAATATATATATATATATATATATTTGAGAAAAAAATAGGAAAGAAAAAAAAGCGTTAAATTCAAGAGGAAATAAACCAATAAGACGGGATAAAGCATGAAGTCTTCCAAGCTCATTTTAAAAACGAAAAATGGCATTAGGTGCATGACATACATGTGTGATTAATATTTGCAAAATGCCTAACTCTAACACGTTTGTTGTTTGTCAGTTTAAAGATAAAGTTAAACAGAGGTGGTTGATTTGTGGTTTAAACTGGCGACTCACCCTTACAACACGGGATCAAAAGGAAAAGGTAGAATGGCAAACAACAGTGAGAATGAGTCAGATAATGATGATGTCCATGGACAATTGGTCGAACAAGGTTCAAGACTAGCTGAACAAGGTTCGAGACAATTGACAGAGATGTACCAAGCTTGGGAGAATGGACAGAGACGCCCCCCACTACCCATAGGGTCTTCGGATAATTTTCATAATATGTCAGTTACAAATCAAGTGCACATCTCCATAACAAGTAACCCATTGTACCAACCTGGATTCAGTCCGAGCATTAACCTTCCCACTATCCCCAGTACCTTCATTCCACGTCCTCCAACCACAACCCTCATAAATGACCTACCTACTGTACCCATTGTCCATACTTTCAATGTCCCTCAACCGGCTCTCGCTCAAAAGTCCAACAATGATCCACAACTGAATGCTCATTATGCCCAACATCACTCTCCAAAACTGACTTTCAAGGTTCCAGATTCATACAAGCATACTTCTCAGAACATGTTCCTAGTTGAGATTGAAAAGCCCGATAAGAATATGAAACAAGAGAAAATGACCAGAAAAATAAAGAGCCTGGAACAAACCATGAGAAACATACAGGGTTTGGGAGGCCATAAGAGTGTTTCGTTTAACGATCTATGCATGTTCCCCAAGTCCATTTGCCACCCGACTTCAAGACCCCCAAGTTTGACAAGTATGACGGGCATGGTGATCCCATTTCTCATTTGAAGAGGATTGTAACCAATTAAGGGGAGCAGGAGGCAAAGAAGAATTACTCATAGATTATTTTGGGGAAAGTTTGACAGGAATTGCTTCCGAGTGGTTCATAGATCAAGACATCTCTCACTAGCACGTTTGGAACGACATGGCTAAAGATTTTGTCCAATAGTTTCAGTACAATATTGATATAGTGCCAGAAAGCTCCTCTCTCGTCAAGTAGAGAGGGCAGGCTGCTAGGATCAAACCACCAACGAAAGAGGCATAAATGATTGACTATTTTCTCCAAGCTCAGGGTCCTGATTACCTTCATTACATGTTGGCCGACATTCGTAAACCTTTCGGTGAGGCGATTAAGATTGGTGAAATAGTTGAGAATGGCATGAAATCATGAAAAATTGTAAGTCAGACAGCCCTTAAAGAGACCATCCAAGCAATTCAAAGCGGGTCAGGCAGTTTTGGAAATCTAAAAAAGAAAGAGGAAGGATCCATGATGGCATCTGTGTTCGGGGGAGTTCAAAGAGGAATAGTTCCTTCTTATGTGCAATTCCAACAAGGACAATGAAATTCCCCTCAACATTACTATCCACCTCAGGGTCTCCAATACTCAGTTCCCTCAAAATAATACACAGTGTTTAATGCTCAGGCTTATGCTAGGCCTCCCAATCACCAACAATGGCGGGCACCGATTCCACAAGGCTCCCCTCAACTCCGGCCGAATTTTCAGGCATCATATAATCCTCTTCCCTGACAAGGATATGTGAGAGAGGAGGAGCCAAAGAAAGAGTTCACCCCAATTGGAGAATCGTATACAAGCCTATTTCAAAAGTTGATGCAATTGAAGTTGATTGAACCTTTCATTCCGTGTTATGTGAATCCAAATTCAAAAGGTTTTGACTCAAATGCAAGATGTGAGTATCACTCTAACACCCAAGGTCATAGTACCGAAAATTGTTGGAAATTAAAGAAAGTCATTCAAAATTTAATTGAAGCAAAGGCAATTGTGGTAAAAAAAAACTAATGAGGATGCTCCTAATATCACAAACAATCCGCTCCTAGCTCATGATCATACACATTTTATTGGGATGATTTATGATGATCGGGATTATAAGCAAACTGGCAAGACAGAGATGGCGGTTGGAACCATAGGGCAAGAACCAAAAGTGATAGTGAGCCCGCCGCAATTAGCACCGTTGATTGTGAAAGGTGCGAGTTCTAGCATGAACTTGGAAGTTTTTGAAAAAACAATTCTCTATGTCCCTAGAAGAACAAAAAAAAGGTTGAGGTTCAACTGGGTGGGCCAAAACTTTACGTCCCTGGGGGCATTGAAAAGATCGCTCCGAATTTGTGATCCGACCTGTTGCACAGCTCCTAGTGACAAACACAAAAGCTATTCCCTGGAACTATAACAATACTGTCATGACATACAAAGGAAAAGAGATAGTTGAAGAAACAGATTAAATGGGGGGCTTGACCCGCTCTAGAAGGTGCTATTCACCAGAGGAATTGAGAAAAGCTAAGCAAGCCAGGGAAAGTCACTTACTAGTGAAAGAACCCGTTGCAGAAAAAGAAGCGGAGGAATTCCTTAAGAAGATGAAAATACAAGACTACTCAATCATTGACCAACTAAGGAAAACCCCTACTCAGATATCTTTGTTATCTTTGCTTTTACACTCGGAAGAGCATCGCGGTGAGTTGATCAAAACTCTGAACGAGGCATTATTGATACCTAATTTTTCCAAAAAAATATTTTTAAAATTGCATATATATACCTTCAAAATCATGCATTAATAGCAGTTAGTATTTTTCCATAATTTTCCTATATTTTTATTAATTTACCCAGTATTTTATTTCCAATAAATAATTACAAAACTACATCACAAATGATTTCAAAAGTATTTCTTGATTTAATTTATTATTCATGGTCCTATTAAGGCCAAATTATTCAATAAATAGCCAATTTGACATCTTTAGCTATAATTGCAATAACTTTGCAATTATAGCACAATCATATAATTTTATACCATTTTCACCCAAAACTTAGTCATTTGTATTTTAAAATACTAATTAATCATTTTAAATTATTTTCTATGCATGAAATTCATTTTTTTAATGATTATTAGCTATTTTTACAAATTATTTTAATTAATTTAATTAGTATTTAACAAATAGCCTAATTTCATTTCAATTCTAGCCTAAACTAAACCAGCCCCAAACCCC
>ML386152.1:6651-36612 GCA_005239525.1 Nicotiana knightiana
TTAATGTGATGTTTTTTTGGGTCTATTTATATGTTTAGAATGAACCCTAAACATCTCAAAGACTTCTATTCTAACTTGGAAACACTTAAAACCCGTCAAAACTCGGTTTCTAGCTGTCCCGGGGCCCAGGCGTTTCAGCTCTAAAGCCTGGGTAAAGCCAGGCTGGGCCAGGCGTTACAGCCCTAAGGCCTGGGTAACGCCTGGTCCCCCCAGGCGTTATGGGTCTAACGCCTGGGTAACGCCAGGCTGCCCCAGGCTGTTTGGCTTGGCGCCTGGCTATCCCCCGGGTGTCCCCTCTCGCGTATTCTTCGACGTATTTGCATCCGTTTAGCCCCGTTTCCATTTCCAATTCACCTACACATAAAATAAACCCTATTAAGCACATACGACGTGTATTTTATCATTAAAGCACATAAAATGCGAGGTATATAATGCTTAAAATCACGAATTCTAGCCACACATCAATGTTTTCGGGTCGAGTACCCCGTTCTACTATTTCGCCCGAGGGGCTTTTCGAGTGGTTCCACCGAGTGTGGCCGAGGGCCAAGAGTGATGGTGAGGTGCTGAGTGATATTAGCGCTTGGATTGAAGGAGCCCCTCCGGAGTCTGTACACACCCTCAGTGAGCGCACCGAGTGCGAGTGCGAGTGATAAGTGATTGGGAGGCATGAATGACTGTGAGGTGCTGAGGGATTGTGAGGCATGCCCGAGGGGCTGATTATGAACCATGTTTTTTCCCGAGGGGCTACTATGATTTTTCTGCATTCATTTGCATACCAAATCCTTTGTTTTAAAGTTGTTAAGAATGTGCATTCTTTAAAGGACTTTTATGAAGTTGATATTTAAGACATGATGATTTTGTATATCTATGTTATACCTACTGGAAAGTAAGGCTGTGTATATTGTGACTTGATGAAATTTATTTTATGTGTTTCTTGTTGTTCAGACCTGATTTATTTTTATTACTACTGAGTTGGCATACTCACATTACTCCCTGCACCCCTGTGTGCAGATTTAGGAGCAGATATCGAGCATTAGCTTTTACATCGCAGCGGAGCCGGATCGTGGGATATAGAGGTAGCTGTCCAGCGTCCGCAGCATCTCTGTCTTCCCTTCCTATTGTAATTAGCTTTGATTCGGAGTTTTGTATTATAATAGTTTATTTTGGATTATTTCACTAGATGCTCATGACATGTTGGATCCGGGTTTTGGGGATGGCAGTACTGTATATAAATTGGCCTATTATATTCAGAATATTTCTGTATATTTTTATGAAATGCTTGAAACTTAAATGGGATTTTCAAAAGAAATTGTGAACACGCGCTAGTCGGCTAGCCTAGTTCCACGATAGGCGCTATCACGACCGGTTAGGATTTGGGGTCGTGACAATATAGTTGTGTTTCAATTTCATTTTTGTATTGCTTGAATGCATCAATTGCTTCATCTTTACTATTAAGTAAGTAAATATAGCAATATCAATTATTGTCGTCAATAAAAGTTATGAAATACTTTTTCCCACCGCGAGATGGTATTGACTTCATATCACAAATATATGTGTGAATTAAGTCTAAAGGATTTGAATTCCTTTCAACTGACTTATAAGGATGCTTAACATACTTTGACTCCACACATATTTGACATTTTGAGTTATTGCATTCAAACTTAGGCAATACTTCCAAATTAATCATTTTTCGCAAAGTTTTGAAGTTGACGTGACCTAAACGTTCATGCCATAAATTTTTTGACTCAAACAAGTAAGAAGAAGCTTAAATTTTATTTATATCAATGAAAATTACATTGAGTTTGAAAAGGCTCTCAGTAAGGTAACCTTTTCCTACATACATTTCATTCTTACTAACTACAACCTTGTCGGAAACAGAAACACACTTAAAGACATTCTTGACTAGAAATGATGTCGAGACTAAATTCTTCCACATTTCAGGAACATGAAGGACATCATTTAGAGTCACAATCTTGCCAGAAGTCATATTCAAAGCTATCTTTCCCATTCTTTCAATTTATGCAATAGCGAAATTTGCCATAAAAACTGTCTCGTTGGGTCCAGCCGGGGAATACCAAGTTAACAACTCCTTGTTAGCAGAAACATGTCGAGTTGTCCCCGAATCAATCCACCATTTTCATGACCCAAATTCCCAACCTTAGGGACCGTGATGGCGCCTAACACCACGCTTGCTAGGAAAGCCAATGTTAGAATTTGATTAACTATTTTCTTTAAATAACCATTTGAACATGATAAAGCAATTTCTGAAATAAACATAATCTAATGACTTTAAGCGATTACTTCCAAATATAAGCGAAGAAGCCATTGAATAAATCGAGCCATGAACTAATTATATAAATAACTCAAAGACTAACCCAGGGTCTGGTGTCACAATTCACGAACTACTAAAGAATACTACAAATACTGGGCTGAAAGAAATAGTGTAACTGTTCTGACTACAATAAAATAGTGTTTATGAAATAGGAGAAGACTCTCGGGATCTGCGAACGCCGATAAATATACCTCGTGTCTCCGAGTGAATGAATAGCTGCTTTAAAACCTCTACTGCTGACCGGTACCTGGGTCTGCACAAAAGAGTGCATAGTGTAGTATCAGTACAACCGACCCCATGTACTGAGTAAGTGTCGAGCCTAACCTGGACGAAGTAGTGACGAGCCCAAGGCGGGGCAATTATAACTTAACCTGTGACAATATATATATCATATATATAATAAAGCAATAAAATAATTGTACACAAGCAAGAAAATATAATCTGATATAATAAATAAAGTAACTCAGTCGCCTATTCCAGGCCTCAGCTATCACTAATGTCTCACACAAATTCCCAACGCTTCCAAAGTTTTGACTTTTAAAATAGAAGTAAATACGAAACACGAAAAATAGTAGAGTAAAACAGTAAGTTTTCAAATCTGTAAATTCCAAATCCTTGAGTTTCAAAAACCAACAAAACATTTTTGAAATCCAGTAAAACATAAGTGTCCACCCTTATCAATTATTTGTTGCGGCGTGCAACCTGATCCCACCTGTCCACCCTTATCAATATCATTTATCCACCCTTATCACTATCAATTATCCACCCTTATCACTATCAATTTCTCCACCCTTATCACTATCAATTTCGTCCCCTTATCACAGCCCCCTTATCACAATCAATTTTGTTTATTCATCAAAGACTTTCACAGTTCAGGTCAAGCCTTTCACAACACTTTTATTTCAACAATTGAAAACAGAAAACAGTATAGCTCGTAAGCTTTAACCAATATGATTCCACAATAAAACCAACCAGAATATATGTAAACACCGTAACGCTGTCAACCCAACTTAGTCTTTATGTTCCGTGATAAAATCAAGAGAACCTCCAACACTTTTAACACACTTGCAACAATAATTGGCCATAATCCAATGAAACCAAATAGCCACGTAAACCTCAACAATCATAAAACAGTTAAACTGCATTTCTCACAACTTCCTCAATATTATCAAAAATGAAGCCAACAATATATATATATATATATATATGTATGTATATATGTATATGTATGTATATGTATATATGTATATGTATGTATGTATCGCGTAAAGCAATGTCCACAGCTCAACCTTTCTGTACCACAAGAAAACGAGGGAAACAACCAATACTTTTCCAAAATAATTGCAACAAGACTTAACAACAAACTAATAAGCCAAGTAGTCATAGAACCCATAAAGAACATAAAACAATTAAGACATGAATCAATTAAATTGGATACGGGGAATGGATCATGTTTAACAGACCATTTGGTAGTGCATAGATAGTTGTCACCTCACCTATACACCACACACATGCAACTTCACATAGCAAATAAGTGGGGATTCCTATTCCCTCAAGTCAAGGTTAGACCAAACACTTACGTCAATTTCGCAGGCCACTCACTACTCAATTATATCTTTTCCTTTAGAATCTTGCTCTAACTTGCTCGAATCTAATCATAATTAACTCAATATCATTAATTAAGGCTAAAGGAACTAACTTTTATAAAAATTACAATTTTTCCTAAGTTTTCTAAAAAAAAGTGAAAACTTGACCCAGGGCCCGCTTGGTCTAAACTCGGAGTTCGGACCAAATTACGTTTACCCATTCACTCACGAACCCATCTAAGCAATTAGTTTTTAAATCCGACCTCAATTCGATGTAAAAATTCAAGTTTTAAAAAATTCCCTAATTCTACCCAAACCCTCAATTTTTACCATGAAAATTCTTAGTTTTTGATTTAAAAGTGATGAAAAACAATAAGGAATTGAAAGAGTAAAGTTTAGAATTGATTACCTATGACTTGGGATGAACTTTGGTGAATAAATTCGTTCCTACGGCTGTGAGGTTCGAAAATATGAAGAAGAAGAAGGTCTGCCCGTTTTTAAAAGGACTTTTATATAACTGGGCAGCAGGACTTCGCGTTCGCAGCCCCCTGGCCACGTTCGCGTATGGTCCTGGCCCTAAACCTTCGCGTTCGCAGGGCTGGGGCCGCGTTCGCGTAGCTTATGCCCCCAGACGCGTTCGCAAGCTGAAGGGTGCGTTCGCACCCCTCCTCCCCCCGCAGGTCCAAATTAAACTATGCGTTCGCGGGGCCTAGACCGCATTCGCATAGAACAAGGAGGAGGGCCACAATATTATACTCTATGTGTTCACGACTAAGGAAATGCGAACGCATAGAGTAAAATGCCTGGGCACTAGAAAATGGAAAAACCAGCAAATGTATAAGTGTAAAACATCTCGTGGCCTATCCGAAACTCACCCGAGCCCTCGGGGCTCTAAACAAAACATGCAAGCAAGTCTAAAAACATCGTACGGACTTGATCATGCGATCAAATAATAACATGTAAAATTGTGAATTAAACCTCAAAACTCATCATTTTTCTCAAGAACACTTATAGATCATAACTTTTCAACCGGATGTCCGAATCACGTCAAATAAACTCTATTTTCACCAAATTTCACAATTAACCTTTAAATACTATAACAAAGTTACACCGGGCTCCGGAACCAAAATACGGGCCCGATACCAATGGTTTCAAACATTAATTCTTTTCTTTATTTCATTAATATTTCAGCAAAACAATTTCTTTCAAAGATTGATTTCTAAGGCTTGGGACCTCGGAATTCATTTCTGGGCATACACCCGAGTCCCATATTTTACTGCGGACCTCCCAGGATCGTCGGAACACGGATCCGGGTCCGTTCACTCAAAATGTTGACCAAAATCAACTTTAATCAAATTTTTAACTCTAGAAATTACTATTTCTCATATTTTCACATAAAAGCTTTTCGATTTCATGCCCGGGCTGTGCACGCAAATTGAGGTATTTAAAATTAGTCTTTTTAGGGCTATTAAGCCTAGAACGGAGTCTAAATTCATAAAATGACCCCTTGGGTCATCAGAATCTCCACCTCTAAAACAAACGTTCGTCCTCGAACGGAAATAGAAAATTACCTGAAATGGAGAACAAGTGTGGATATCTACTCTGCATGTCCGACTCGGACTCCCAAGTAGCTGCCTCAACGGGCTGACCTCTCCAATCCACTCGAACTGAAGGATAACTCTTAGATCTTAATTGACGAACCTAGTGGTCTAAAATATCTACCGGCTCCTCCTCATAAGTCAAGTTTTTGTCCAATTGGACATAGCTGAAATCTAACACGTGGGACGGGTCACCATGATATTTCCGGATCATAGACACGTGGAATACCGGATGAACTGAGGATAACCCTGGAGGCAACGCAAGTCTATAAGCTACCTCCCCCATCCTATAAAGAATCTCAAACGGCCCGATATACCTAGGGCTCAACTTACCCTTCTTTCCAAACCTTATAACACCCTTTATGGGCGACACACGAAGCAATACCCTCTCTTCAACCATGAATGCCACATCACGAACCTTACGATCAGAATAACTCTTTTTCCTAGACTGAGCTGCACGAAGTCTCTCCTGAATAATCTTGACCTTATCTGGCCTCCTGAACTAAGTCTGTACCCAACAATCGAGCCTCTCCCAGCTCAAACCATCCAACTGGCGATCTGCACCGTCTACCATATAATGCCTTATAAGGAGCCATCTGAATGCTCGACTGATAACTATTATTATAAGAAAACTCCGAACGGCAAGGACTGATCCCACGAACCTCCAAAGTCAATAACACAAGCGTGGAACATATCCTCCAATATCTGAATGTTATGCTCGGACTTCTCGTCAGTCTAAGGGTGAAATGTTGTACTCAAATCTACTCGGGTACCGAACTCACGCTGAACTGCCCTCTAAAAGTGCAAAGTAAACTGCGCACCCCGATCAGAAATGATAGACACGGGCATACCATGGAGGCGAACAATCTCTCGAATATATAACTCAGCCAACCGCTCTGAAGTATAAGTACTTGCCACAGGAATGAAATGTGCTGATTTAGTCAGCCTATCCACAATAACCCAAACTGCGTCAAATTTTCTCTGAGTCCGTGGGAGTCCAACAACGAAGTCCATAGTGATACCCACTTCCACTCAGGGATCTCTATCTGCTATAGTAAACCACCAAGCCTCTGATGCTCATGCTTTACCTGCTGACAATTTAAGCAATGAGCCACATATGCAACAATGTCCTTCTTCATCCTTCTCCACCAATAATGCTGCCTCAAGTCTTGGTAAATTTTGGCTGCCCTTGGGTGAATTGAATACTTAGAACTGTGAGCCTCCTCAAGGATCAACTCAGGAAGGCCATCAACATTATGCACACATAACCAACCTGCATCCTCAAAACACCATCATCTCCAACTATAACCTGTTTGGCACCACCGTGCCGAACTGTGTCCCTAAGAACCGCCAAACGTGGGTCATCATCGTGCCGCTCCCGGATTTGATCAATTAGAGAACCGAGCGACTGTACAAGCTAGAACACTGTTGGGGGAAATATCCAACCTCATGAACTGATTATCCAACGTCTGAATGTCTGAAGCTAACGGCCTCTCACCGAATGGAATATATGCAAGGCTGCCCATACTCACCGTCTTTCTACTCAATGGATCAGCCACCACATTGGCCTTCCCTGGATGATATAATATAGTGACATCATAATCCTTTAATGACTCTAACCATATCCTCTTCCTTAGATTAAGATCCCTTTGCTTGAACAAGTACTGAAGACTGCCATGATCCATGTAAACCCCACATGGCACGCTATAAAGAAAGTGCCTCCATATTTTCAATGCGTGAACAATGGCTGCCAACTCCAAGTCATGGACATGATAAATTCTTCTCATGAACCTTCAAATGTCGCGACGTATACACAATCACCTTTCCATCTTGCCTTAATACTACGCCAAGTCCAATACGAGATGCATCACAATACACCGAGAACGAACCTGAACTGATGCTAACACCAACACCGGTGCTGAAGTCAAGGCTGTCTTGAGCTTCTGAAAGCTCGCCTCATTCTCGTCCGACCATTTAAATGGAACACCCTTATGGCTCAATATGATCCTAATAGTTGTTCATAGTCAACTACTGAATCATCAAGTAACTTCACGTTAACAATAATCTCCTTTCAAACCTTCACAAGACTGATAACAAGATGTGATGAATGATGAACTCATAATTATACACCTGAATTAACGTGCCTCATTTAACGCCACATGGGGGCACCTACCTTGTAAGTTAAGGCTCAATAATAATAGCACGAATTTGGCAAATTACGCACATATAATTAATTGATTTACTTATTTACTTATTATTAGTATTACTTTTATTATTATTCATTCATTTATTATTATGATTGTTATCATTATTTTATACATAAATTGTTGAATAAGCCTAACGGCATGACTCCAGTACTATAGTAAAATTTTAATTCACAAGGGAGAATTTAAACACAAGAATTTTCATCACAAGGATCTCATCCTTACATAACTTCCACCGCGGCTCGTAGCCCGGTTTAAACATATCAATTCACATTAAAACGCGAGGATCTCATCCTCAACTCTGAATCACCAGTAACATCCGTATCGTGCCAATTGAAACATTCCATTTCCTTCTTTTAAATATTTTTTTGTTAAACAAAATTACAACATGTAATGATGGACATAGTTATCCCCAAAGAATTTCTCAATACAAGTATTCACATAAGTAGTTTTTTTTAGAGTTGCGAAGCTCACCCGAGAGTGGAGCATATTAGAAGAATTTTATTAGATACGCATAACCGAATTACGTTCAGGAAATCATCACTCTATAATAATTAGAGATTTTTTTTCTTGTAATGACACCATTTAATGTAATGACCTCAACCATACCATAGAAAATATATCAACAGGCTGGGTCTCCACCTCTAGGAATCTAACCTCCACTTTCGACATTCTGACCCCTTTTTCACTAGCTGGTCATGTAGTTGAGTTGTAACTGCAATGGGGCATGTATCTTGAGTGCGCTGATAAAATATGACTCTCCCAAGTCTAGGACAGTTTCTACCACTAGCCGCAATAAAGTATCAACTTTCCCTGAGTCGATTTTACAATCATTGAGTCCTTTAATGAGTTTGTGAACTTTCTCTCTGGCTATATGAACCGAAGTAGGAGTATGACAGGCTAATTTATCAAACCTGATGGCATGTTCTGACATTGTCATGGTGACCTGACACAATCGTTGAAACCCTAAGCGCCACGCAAAAATGGAAGGTTCGAGAAACAAACTATTTCAAAAGCATTATGAGAACTGAGTGAAATAGTTGATGTTGCACTGGCTGGTTGTCCTCTTCGTAAGCTTGCCTCAACCACCGGCGACCAATTTCTCCTTTACCATGTTGACTCAACACCGCTGAGCTACCCCACTTATTTATGTACCCTTCGTTATTCCTTGGGGTAACTCTAATCTTTATTGATGCACAATGACCCCAAAGGTATATCTCTATACAGATAAACCTTGGCACGAACCATATAGTCTAGAAGCTTGTCAACCACTGTACTCCCTCTGGAGCACCCCAAAATTTGCAACTGTGACTTCCACGCTGAGTAAACCTTCTGTAGATTTAAAGTTGTCTATATAACTCCTTTGGTACTGAGGTATATGGTTATTAAGGAGGCAGACATATCGCAAGTCCCAACTTTATCTCTTGCAAAATCTCAGACTTTATACATTCCAAGCCAAAAACGATATAACACATGAACCCACAATCTATTCCTTGACAGTGGACTTCCCCACTTGGCACGAAGTCATAGGTCACAATGCTTGATAATCCACAATGTTAAACTTCACAACTCATATAAATCAACCCTGTTGCTTTCAACTATTCCCTTGTTATGCAATAGTGAAGTAGCTATAAATCCTTCTAGGATATGGGCTACTCCAACATGTACCGACTGAGCTAGAACCTCCGCATCTAGATCCATTTGGGACTGTACAATAGGTGCTGATGTTCGAGCTTTAGTCTGAGCTCTGCTTCTGTCTCTTCCCCTAATCATAGCTGTCATTGGGGCTTCATCTCTTGTCCGGTTGTAAACGCTTTGTGTGTTGTCGAGATTTGTGAGAGGAAAAGAATAGACAAGTTCAATCATCAATGATAGAATAAATTCGCATGATAGAGTAGAATAGAAGTGAAATTGTTCTGAACTTCATAGCCTCTGATAGATAAGTACATACGTCTCTGTACCGATCCTTCAGACTCTACCAAGTTTGTTCGTGAATTGTGAGACCTAAGTAACCTAGTGCTCTGATACCAACTTGTCACGACCCAAATTCCCAACCTTACGGATCGTGATGGAGCCTAACACAACACTTTCTAGGCAAGTCAATGTTAGAATTCGATTAACTATTTTCTTTAAATAACCATTTGAACATGATAAAGCAATTTCTAAAATAAACATAATCTAATGACTTTAAACGATTACTTCCAAATATAAGCGAATAAGCCATTGAATAAATCGAGCCAAGAACTAATTATATAAATAACTCAAAAACTAACCCAGGATTTGGTGTCACAATTCACGAACTACTAAAGAATACTACAAATACTTGGCTGAAAGAAATAGTGTAACTGTTCTGACTACAATAAAATAGTGTTTATGAAAATAGGAGAAGACTCTCGGGATCTGCGAACGCCGGCAGATATACCTCGTGTCTCCGAGTGCATGAATAGCTGCTCTAAGACCTCTACTGTTGATCGGTACCTGGGTCTGCACAAAAGAGTGCAGAGTGTAGTATCAGTACAACCGACTCCATGTACTGAGTAAGTGCCGAGCCTAACCTGGACGAAATAGTGACGAGGCTAAGGCGGGGCAATTATAACTTAACCTGTGATAATATATATATATATATATATATATATATATATATATGTATATATATATATATATGTATATATGTATATATATATATATATAAAAGCAATAAAATAATTCTACACAAGCAAGAAAATATAATATAAAACAATAAATAAAGTAACTCAGTCGCATATTCCAAGCCTCACCTATCACCAATGTCTCACACAAATTTCCAACGCTTCCAAAGTTTTGACTTTTAAAATAGAAGTAAATACAAAACACGAAAAATAGTAGAGTAAAACAGTAAGTTTTCAAATCTGTAAATTCCAAATCCGTGAGTTTCAAAAATCAACAAAACATTTTTGAAATCCAGTAAAACATAAGTGTCCACCCTTATCAGTTACTTGTTGCGGCGTGCAACCCGATCTCACATGTACACCTTTATCACTATATTTTATCCACCATTATCACTATCAATTTCTCCACCCTTATCACTATCAATTTCGTCCCCTTATCACTATCAATTTCGTCCCCTTATCACTATCAATTTTGTTTATTCATCAAAGACTTTCACAGTTCAGGCCAAGCCTTTCACAACACTTTTATTTCAACAATTGCAAACAGAAAACAGTATAGCTCGTAAGCCTTAACCAATATCATTCAACAATAAAACCAACCAAAATATATGTAAACACCGTAACGCTGTCAACCGAGCTCAGTCTTTATGTTCAATGATAAAATCAATATAACAGCCAACACTTTTAACACACTTGAAACAATAATTGGCCATAATCCAATGAAACCAATTAGCCACGTAAACCTCAACAATCATAAAACAGTTAAACTGCATTTCTCACAACTTCCTCAACATTATAGAAAATGAAACCAACAGGAATATATATATATATATATATATATATGTGTATCTCGTAAAGCAATGTCCACAGCTCACATTTCTATACCACAAGGAAACGAGGGAAACAACCAATTCTTTTCCAAAATAATTTCAACAAGACTTAACAACAAACTAATAAGCCAAGTAGTCATAGAACCCATAACGAACATAAAACAATTAAGACATGAATCAATTAAATTAGATACTCGGAAGGGATCATGTTTAACAGACTATTTGGTGGTGCATAGATACTCGTCACCTCACCTATACACCACACACATTCAACTTCAGATAGCAAATAAGTGGGGATTCCTATTCCCTCAAGTCGAGGTTAGACCAAACACTTACCTCAATTTCGCAGGCCAGTCACTGCTCAATTATAGCTTTTCCTTTAGAATCTTGCTCTAACTTGCTCGAATCTAATCATAATTAACTCAATATCATTAATTAAGGCTAAAGGAACTAACTTTATTAAAAATTATAATTTTTCCTAAGTTTTCTATAAAAAAAAAAGCGAAAACCCGACCCTGGGCCCGCTTGGTCTAAACTTGGAGTTTGGACCAAATGACGTTTTTCCATTCACCCACGAACCCAACTATACAATTAGTTTTGAAATCCGACCTCAATTCGATGTAAAATTCGAGTTTTACAAAATTCCCTAATTCTACCCAAACCCTCAATTTTTACCATGAAAATTCTTAGTTTTTGATTTATAAGTGATGAAAAATAATAAGGAATTGAAAGAGTAAAGTTTAGAATTGATTACCTATGACTTGGGGATGAACTTTGGTGAAGAAATTTGTTCCTACGGCTGTGGGGTCCAAAATTATAAAGAAGAAGAAGGTCTGCCCGTTTTTAAAAGGGCTTTTATATGACTGAGCAGCAGGCCTTCGCGTTCACAGCCCCCTGGCCGCGTTCGCGTAGGGTCCTAGACCTAAGCCTTCGCGTTCGCAGGGCTAGGGATGCGTTCGTGTAGCTTAAGCCCCCAGACCCTCCGCATTCGCGAGCTGAAGGGTGTGTTTGCATAAGTCAATTGGTGTATGAGTCTAAATTCATAAAATGACCCCT
Organism: Nicotiana knightiana; assembly: GCA_005239525.1. Classification (NCBI taxonomy): domain Eukaryota; kingdom Viridiplantae; phylum Streptophyta; class Magnoliopsida; order Solanales; family Solanaceae; genus Nicotiana; species Nicotiana knightiana. The sequence continues at coordinate 18,906 of ML386152.1, forward strand.
TGTGTCATCACAACCATTCTCTAGGATTTTCGACTAGGTTGCATTCCGAAAGCATGGCACCTAAATTGTCTGTTTTATCATTCTCAATCATGTTTGCTTAACTTTTCTTCTTGTCCTTCTTTGGTGCACAACATTCAGCAGCCTTGTGTCCAACCTTTCCATAGTTGTGGAAATTACCTTTGAACTTCTTTTTGCTTGGGTAATTCTTTGGTCCAGATGGCTTCTTTATCTTTTTACTCGTTGAAGCTTCCTCAACAATACTTGCACCTATTATTGTTGAATTTCAACGAGACTTCTTTTCTGCAACCTTGTTTTCCTCTTTAATCCTTAGGCGAATAATAAGGTTTTCCAATGTAATCTCCTTGCGCTTATGTTTCAAGTAGTTTTTAAATTACTTCCACATCGGAGGGAACCTTTCAATAAATGTTGCAACTTGAAATGCTTCATTATGACCATATCTACAATCATAAATTTAGGATTAATAATATAATCAATATCTTTAATAAAAATATTGATTCGGTTTATACCTTCGGCAGGGAGGTCATGAACGATGACTTGTAATTCTTGAACTTGAGTTATGACAGACTTACTGTCAACCATTGTAAAGTCCAAGAATTTTGCGGAAACAAAATTATTTAGTCCAGTATCTTCCGTATTGTACTTCTTTTCAAGAGAGTTCCACAACTCTTTCGAAGTCTCCATGAAATTATAAACATTTTACAAGCCATCTTCCAAATAACTCAACATATAATTTTTGCACAAGAAGTCATAATGCTTCCATGTCTCCGTGACCACAAATCGCTCATTAACCGGAGTCTCTTCTCCCAAGACTGGAACGTCCTCGCTAATAAAGTGCTGCAGACTGAGTGTGGTCAGGTAGAAGAACATTTTCTGCTGCCAGCGTTTGAAGTCCATGCTGGAAACTTTTTTGGGCTTTTCTACCGGTGCCATCGCCGGTGCAAGCGTTGTGCGACTTGAACGACGTAGCCATTGCAGTAGTAGTCATTCCAAAAGAACCATTTTGTTGTTCCGTACTTGTTGTCATTTTTTTTGTAAAAGAAATTGACACAAATAAAATTAGTATCTCGGTGAAGTTTTTATATCTTCAAACCGAATACAAGAAACCAACTTTTTATATCTCGGATTGAGTAGAAAATCACAAAGACTTTAATCTCAAACTGGAGTAGAAAATCCGAAGATTTTAATCTCCAAAATAGGAGTAGAAAATCAGTATGATTTTAGTCTCCCAAACCAGAAAGTAAGATGATACATAATATTAAATTCCTTAAGCTTGTTAGTACATTGTATTCAAAACCAGAAAACTAGAAGATCGTTAGTCTAAGAAAACAAAACAGAAAAAAACTTCGAGCCCACAATTTCCTTGTGTGTCCTTAGGGAATTTAATCTCTTCACAGTTGCCCAAGGTTACAGATTAATTCTTTCCAGGATAGAACGGAATATCTATTCTGTGATAGCAACACTTCAAATCACATAACTTTCGCAAACTCAAATGGTGGAGAAAATCACACAAAAATGCTTACGTTTTGCTTTTGAAAACCAATGCAGAATGCAAAAGATTGAGGGGAGAGATTTCAGATTTTTCGGTGGTGGAAAATGAGGCTAAGCCACTCTATTTATAACCAAAGAAGTTGAGTCCCAACAGGTGCATAAGTGCTTGTTCGTTAATAAGGTGTCTATTCAGCAGAAATTATTTAAATTTCTGTTAAACAGAATGTTTGGTCGCGAACTCGACCGTTGGAAAATGATTTCGCGATATTTTTTTCCGGGAAAAAATATTAGAAAATAAAATATTAAATGATGAAAAAAAAATTAATTTTGTCCAAAAAATTATCAATCATCGAAGCCGAAGCCGAAGCCGAGCGAGCGACGACGACGACGGCGCGAGGCACCACTTCTTCTTAACTCTTTAAGAGCTAAAGTATGTGCTTCTCTATATAAGCACACAGATTTTCTTTTCTTCTTCCAATGAGGGACAAAGTGCATTAGTAAAGTGAACTAATTCAAAATTTCATTTCCATCAATTTCTTTTTCCCACCATTTTTCATTCACTCATCTTTTGTTATTACTAACAAAACCCAGAAACTTCAACCTATTTTAAAGGCTAGATACCTTAGATAGAACGTCAAATCTGGCACGATCTAGTATAAGTAATGCGTCTTTTATTTTGATGATTTGGCTAACTTCACTAGAGAATCAGATAAGAAACCTTATACAATTAGTTCTCTTACGTTCAGAGTAACTAGTTAGATATCTGGTTCAATTTTTAGTGAAATCAGATAAGGCAACAATAGAGGGATCGGAACATACAGGGATCAGTTCCCCTGGTCGTCGTGCAGTCAACTCTACAGTTGTAAAATTGTTGCATCGTACTTATAACAGCAGTACAACAACATAGATGTATCTTTCTAAGGAAAAACTAAAGGACATTATCTTGTATCATCTTTCATGACATCACACATATATTATCAACATGATGCAAGAGGTTTCACTTAACACTTGAAAATAAGAAGAACTACTACCTCAAGGACCAGATCCATAGATTGAAGATATCTTAAGTCCTTAGGTGTTTAACCCAAAAAATAATTTTCAAGGTCAAAGCAATAATTTTATATGACAGGCCACAAGCAACCGATTCAATCCGAAAGATACAATTTTTTGTTAATACAATGTGATAAAGAAGTGGAAAATAAATTCAATTACAGATGATATAATAAAAATAAAGCAGAGAAGAAATAATTCTCATTGAATAATCCTTGACAAGATGTTGAGCCGAACGGAGCTTGAAGAGCCAAACTATGGCTAACTTGGAAGCAAGATGATATGAATTACAATGTATAGAATTGTAGAGAGGAAAGTTAGACTCCCCTGATTGTGATAAAACCATGTCTATTTATAGGGGTAAATCTAAGTAACCATTCTCCTTGAATAATGGGTCCATTATGATCATTTACTCAACCCATCCATTGCTTTTGGAAGACTTGTAACAGTTGTGTAAATGTTGGAATTTCGTAATTGATGAGTTAATTCAGTAACTGATGAGTTAATTCCATAATTAATGAGTTAATTGCGTAACTGATGAGTCACTCTCATACATGTTGAGTCAATCTCGTGCCTGTTGAGTCAATCTTGCAATTGAATGCCTTGTTCTGACTGTTACAATCATTTATTGCATTTATTGTACGTTATATAACTGATTTGTAACTGATGGAGTAATGATGATAAATCCCATATAAATCAGGATTAATTGATTCCTTCCTCATTTTTAATTATGAGATATTCTCCTGCACCTAATCCAAGGTATCGTATGATCATCAATTCCGAGGCTAACAAGCACGGTACGAGTATGTTTGGTCACAGGGGTGCTTCACATATCATCTTTACATGTCATTCTTCACTTTTCTCCAAACTTTGCTGACACGTGTTGCCATTTAATAGACCCACATGGAGAGTCTATTTTTCGCCAATACAGATAGTCCTCCAACTTTCCGGTTACTCACTATGATGTGGCCGGGAAGTGGAATATTTGATCCTTTTCTCCCTTGCCTCTGCCTCATTAAAAACCTTGCCGGAAAAACCCAATAGGAACAAAAACTGGACGAAGGAAAAAAGAGTGCAGAACTTAGAGATTCATATGAAAACTCTAACACTCATGCTCGTTTCATCAATCTTGTTTCGGAGTTTGAAGACAAATGTTTGCTTTATGTTTGCAAAGTTTGATATATAAATTTCGGCTTTATTTTCTGCCTATTTTAATGTTGGGTTTTTGTTTCACCCTTTGTTACTTAACTTTGCATTAAAAATGCATTAATACTTCGTATCTTTTTTAAACGAGCACGATTTATAAACGAGGGCATTTTATGAACGACACTTAATGAAGAAGATGTCTCAACTTCATAATGGTGTATATATATGAAAAATAAATAGGAATTCACATGTTCCTTTAAGTAGTGTTTTGAAGAAAGTTTTTGCATCATTTGAACTTTCATAAAACTTTACATGTGTTTAAGTATCATCTATAACTTTTTCGTAATTGTTTTCTTTGCAACAGATTTGTAAAAAATTTAAGGGTATATCTTGCAACCCATGACTAAATATTGCCTTTAACCTAAACATTCGTTTACATCCACGAGTATTTTCTTTGTAGGTTTTTGAATTAGGATTGCATTTTTGGCTCTTGACTTCGCTCTTAACTTTCGATTTGTTGGGTAGACCTTAGGCTTGACTTGAATTCTGCCTTTCCCAGTCTTTTTTGCCTTCTATAGTCCCCCAAGTGCTGAGCTTTGAAGTATGAGCACTTGATTATTCCTTCCATGTGGTTCATTTCCTAAAAAGGAGAATACATACGGGACTTGAAGGTTTATATCTTTTAGATGATGACTGCTTAACCCTTTTTATTTTATCAGAAGGGTTGTGACCTAGACCGGGAATAATATAGTGTTCCTCGTGTCTTTCAGGTCTGATATCGTCATTTGGTTTATTCGAGTATTGACTTTTCATGGCACTTTATGAATTTATTTGAGTGCTCATATTTAGTTTTACAGACTTGAAATATATATTTAGATGCATCGTTACATGTGCAATGTCTTAATATTTCACCCTTGGGTGTCTAACTTTTAAATAAAAGAGGTCCTTTTATATATTTAAACGCTGTGAAGAGGATATCTCTTTTTCATTCAGGCGTAAAATAAGATCGCTTGATCTGAGTAAACTTTTAGTCTGTGGAAGTATTAATTCCGGTAGAATTTACAGGAGTATTAATCATGCTAAGACATTAAATCTGAGGGAATATTGATCCCAAATAAATATATATCTTAGTAGATTTATCTTGAAGAGACATTTAATCTGATTGGATTTTGAATCCAAATTGAAGTATATGAACATACTTCCAAGTAGAGAGGGACACTTGTCCGAAATAATATTTGAGATTTTCGGGATAATTAATCCGAGTCATAATATAATTAGCCATTAAGAAAGGCTTGTATATTCAACTTGAATGGTCGTTGTTGGACCATATATAAGCTACATGTTTGTTCAAAGTGAACTTTATTCTGGTGGCATATTTGCATACATTTATGTTGACTTGAACATAAAACTCTCGTTTATTATCGTGGGATTCTTGACTCGACATGAAGTTATCGATCCTTTTTGTGTAAGAGTAGTATATGCATTTTTGAATAACTCATTCAACACTGTTTGAAGTGTTTATGCTTGATATGAGCAATACAACTAACTGCGTTGAGATTGTGGTAAATAATGTCGGAATACTCTTAGAAATTTATCTACCAAGGCAATCGATTGTTTGTATCACTTATTATAATGTCAAGTCAAATTGACTAATCTTCAAGTATAAGTGATCTCCCTAGTGTTTGAGTTTTGAGGTATGAGAACTCAAACACTGGAATCATATTTGACAGTCCCCAGTTTAATAATCTGGGGAAGGATAGTTGGTTCTAATGTTGATGGACTTTCGAATGGTCCAGTTACAGAATAGAGACGGTACCGGAGCTCTTTCTTTATTTTTTACTCTGGCCGGGAACTACGGAGGTTCCAAAATGTTTTCGAGGATCATGAGATATCTTGATCTGAGCTATTCATACTGGCATTGATGAGTATTTTTATTTAAAGCCTTATTACCAGAGTAATTTTCACAGCTTTCTTTGTAGATTTCTCACATCATATATTTTATTTGTTTGGGGTACATGTGGAATTTTAGCTTTTGGAGCCTTGAATATTCTCAAATATTATTCTCCTTCAATAAGGCAGTACCGGATGAGGCACACTCAGATTTGTCGAGAGTGTGCTTGTATGTAGGTAAAGTCCCATTTCTGCAAGTAATCAATGAGGTTATTATGCCAAAATTAAATTAGTCAGGCTTACCTCATTTTTATTCTAATCGATGACAGATCAGGGATCGCCCAAATAAGGGATGACTCGATCCTGATACTGTTTGATCCGGAAATGATATTTCTCAATAAGAGTCTGGAGTCAGTGATATCAACAGTAGATCCGAGACTAGCACATCTGACTCGATTTTCTTGGGCTGCATAGTTTTCTTGGATTTGATCAATCGTCAAATCAATATTTTTGCTCTGAGTCCCCCAGCTAATTCAAGTCTGTATCATATGCTTTAATCTTTGTTGTTAGTAATAAACTAACTTTTGTGAAATCTAAATACTTTTCCGAATAGACATTAAACATTGTCCTTAACCCAGGACTTTTAATACTTATGGACTTAATTGTGTAGAAGGTCCATATCCCGAGAATTATCTCAGAAATAACATGTACTTTGATTTCAGCTTCTGGTAATATGCTCAAGCAAAGATTAGTCATGAAATCTGCTAAACTTGTGATTTTATTGCCGTATGTGGATGATAAATAATATCATATTCCATAAGTTTGACTACTCATTTAGCTAGCCTTCGTGGCAGTTCTCGTTTATGCAAAATATTGTATAATAAAAATATAGTGGCTACGAGAATTGAATGATATTGACAATAAATCCTTACATTTAGGGTAATAGCAATTAATGCCAACTTCTCAAAATATAGATATGCAGTTTCCATGTCTAAGAGCATTCTATAATAGATAAGAGATTATGTACCTTTCTCTGCTTGAATTAAGATTGAATTTACCTAGACATCTGAGACAATGTGGCATACTAGCAATCATCTTTCTCCTCAGAATTTTGAATGTGATGATGGGTTGATGTTAGTAACGACTCCGAATGATTCGACTTTTTGGACTAAACTGACCTTTCGAGGTTCCATAACTTTATGTTTTATTATTTGGCTCTGGTTTCTTCTTTTGCTTGACCGTATTATACCGCAGGTCAATATTGAGCATATAAACCATTATCTCCGGTGGTATACATGTTATGGTTACAATGGTGGCAAGCAAAGCAATTTGCGATAGCATGAAAAAGTTTAATCAACTTACCTTTAAACTCGGTGCCGAGTCTCGACCAGCATAAACCTTCCTATTTGGGAAGCCAATGATAGTTTCTAGTTCTTCAGCATTTGACCTCGTGGAATTTGATTCTTTCGGTTCAGTGATTGTATCCGAAATTATTTGTGTAATTTTCCATGGCTATTAATGAATGTAACGACCCGACCGGTCATTTTGAGCTCTAGCGCATCGTTCAGCGGTTTGAAGTTATGAGCAGCTCCATTTTAGGTATTACGACCCATGGGCGTGGTCGGAGTTGAATTTCGGAAAGTTTAGAGTTAATTTGGAAGGAAAATTCTCTTTTCGGAAGCCTTAAGATAGAGAAATTGACTAAGATTGGAATTTTGAGTAAACGACCTTCGAATCAGGATTTGAAGGTTCCTGCAGGTTCGTATGATGATTCCGGACTTGGTCATATGTCCGGATCGGGTTTTGGATAACCCGACAACGTTTCGGTGTGTATTGTAGAAGTCAGCATTTTTAAAGAAATTTCCTAAGTTTGGCTTGAAGCGCATTTCAGTGATATTGATGTCCGTTTGCGATTTTGAACCTGGGAATAGCTCCGTGTGGTGATTCTGGAGTTGGGAGCGCGATCAAAAGTGAATTCGGATGTCCGTAGGTCATTTTGAAGTCATTTAGCTAGAGATAGAAATTTGAAGGTTTTTGAGAAATCTGACCGGAAGTGGAAATTTTGATATCGGGGTCGGAATGCGATTCCGGAAGTTAGAGCAGGTCTGTAATGTCGAATATGACTTGTGTGCAAAATTTGGGGTCAATCGGACGTGATTTGATAAGTTTCGGAATCGGAGGTGGAAGTTTGAAATCTCAAGGTTCATAAAGATTGAATCGAGTTGCGATCCATTGTTTCGATGTTATTCGAAGTGATTTGAGGCCTCGAGCAGGTCCACATTATGCTTTGGAACAGGTTGGTGTAATTGGGCAGGGCCCTGGGGGCCTCGGGTTGATTCCGGATGGTTAACGGATCAAGTTTGGAGTTTGAAGAAGTGCTAAGATTGCTGTCATCTGGTGTGACCGCACCTGCGAGGATTTGGCCGCAGGTGCAAAAATTTGGTGGCTTGGCTAAGAGCGCAGGTGCGAGGTAATTTCCGCACCTACGAAGGCGCAGATGCGGACAATGGGGCACAGGTGCAAGTTTTGGCTGGAGCTGAGGAAGTCGCAGGTGCGGGAGTTTGGTCGCACCTGCAGAATCGCCGGTGCGAGATGAGGATCGCAGGTGCGGAAATTAGGCTAGGTAGATTGTTTTTAAAACGGGATTTCTTGGCCATTTCTTCATTATTTCACTTGGCATGGGCGATTGTGGGGAGCTTCAAGGAGGGGTTTTCGTTAAGGATCACAAGGTAAGTTATTCCCACTCATCTCAAGTTAAATACAAGGTATATGCATCTATTAAAACATGAAAAATTGTGAAAAATTGGGATTTTGGAAGAAAGACCTAAAAATTTGTATTTTGGATTTCTACCACGAATTGAGCATGAATGTTTGAGTAAATTCTATATTCGAACTAGTAAAGCTACGGGTAGAATTTATCTTCGAGAAATTTTGGATTTCAGGTATGTGGGCCCGAGGGAATTTTGGTCAATTCACTGAGCGGAGTTGGGAAATTATATAATTTGAATTTGTTACGAGTATTAGAGTGAATTTCATTGCTTTGCCCGTTATTTGGTAGTTTTGGGGCGCTGTGCATCAATTGGAATCGTCGGAAGGGCTTGGGAGCCGGTTATGGAATTTCGGAGCGAGGTAAGTCTCCTTTCTAACTTTGTGAGGGGGAATTGTCCCCATAGGTGAACTAAATGAATACATGCTATTACTTGCGGGGGATACGTATGCACGAGGTGATGGGAGTCCATGCGTAGCTACTAATATGCTTATGCTCGGGTAGTCTAGGACCCACTAGCATGCCTTATCTGTCGTACTTGTGATCTTGCCAGTAATATTAGACCGCTAATATGATCGAATAATTGAATACCTAAGAAGACTAAAGTTCATTTTCTTAATCATCTAGAAAGAGAATTGATTCCTCCTTGGATAATTGTATTCCTGATAAGGTTATATTATTGAATATTATTAAACTTGGCAAATGAGTTTCAAAACAAAGATTTAAATGCTATTTTCCATGTTCCCTTAAGAAGAATTTTACCACTTTCCTGAGTAACTGCTTTCTTGATCAAAATGCGGATTTATTATGTGAATATGTGTACATATGAGCACCTGAATCGCAGGTATAATTCACGATCAGGTTAGCCTTATTATTTTTATGTTGACCGTTTCGCATGACCGATTCACGAGCGGAGAAAATAGATGCATCTATGGTTCGAGACGTTCGACCATCAGCAGTGCACAATTTATTATTGTTGGTCTGCGCCGTTCGACCCTTGACACTTTTTTTGAGCATGATAATTGTTGCGTATTCCTGTGATTTATACATTTTTATCGGCTTAGAGAAATTCTTAATTGCCAGTTAAAAATAAGAAGAATTGATGTGTAAAATGTGAAATAAGTTTGATGTTTCTTATCCCTGATTATTATCTAATTGTCTATGACACTCATGCTTAGCACCTCACTTGATTAAAATTAACCGACTTATAGTAAGTGTCTAATTCGACCTCTCGTCACTACCTCTCTAAAGTTAGGCGGGATACTTTCTGAGTACACGTTATTTTCGTACTCATGCTATACTTAATGTGCATTTTTATTGCACAGGTACTTCCATAGCGAAGGGGCTGGTTTGGAGACTTAGGCGATCTGCATCACCCGGAGGCGATCCACATCTGACAGAGTCTCCCTCATAATGTATTTATTTTCATTTAAAATTCCTTGTCCAATTTGTATTTCGGACAAGCTTTGTAGTATTTGTGAAATTCTTAGAATTTGCTCATGCACTTGTGACACCGGGTTCTGGGATGTGTATGGGATGTATTTTATAAAAATGGAATATTAAACTGTCGTATTTACTTAACGGATTTTTGTTTAGTTATTACGTAATAAGTTAAAGGTCACGATTTCAAAAATGTTAAAACAAGAATTTATTTCAACTAATTAATGATTGGCTTGACTGACGATGGTGTCCGGCGCCATCATGACCTTAATAGATTTTGGGTCGTGGCAACATGGTATCATAGCTCTAGGTTCCCTTAGGTCTCATGAGTCATGAGCAAGTCTAGTAGAGTCTGGCGGATCGGTACAGAGACGTATGTACTTATCTTCGAGAGGCTACAGGGCTGTTAGGAGTACTTCCCTTCTTGATTCCTCATCGTGCGATTTGATTCCTCTGTGGCTTATGCCTATGTTTGTTCCTACTCAATCTTGCGCGTCGCGAAGCGCTTGCTATGAATCAGGAATTTGGGGAATTGCAATGGTGCTACAGATATGATGCGAGATGTTTTCCATGTGTAATTGGTTGGGGATGTTGTTGTGCCCCTGCAGAAGGATAAGGTGTTGTTTCAGCTTAGTAGTTGTGTTTCTGAGAGCCTTAAGGCTATGCTCAGGTAGTGATGATGCTTACAATTGGTTATCGCGCGATGTCGGTGTGATGATAGGATGCTTGCCCATATGTTGGGGGTGATTAATGGCTTGGAGGGAGGTCTTCTCAGGGCGTGATTTCGAGATTTCAGCATTTTAGTTCCGGCAAAGGAAAGGCATTTGGACTACAAATGGTCAGGTTTTGGATTGAATAAAGCAGTAAGACTTGGTGTTTTCTAATGAGGTGGGATATTCACCTGTGATGTGATATCATTGTCATTGATCGAATGGAATGTGTTAAGTCTGTCGGTAAAATGGTTTCTTCGGTTGCATTGGGTCATAGTGTTGTGAAGTAGTATTGAAGAAGCGATTGTTAGAGATCGTGGTGCGTGGTGGTTCAGGACTGAATAATTACTTTTAATGAAGGCAGCTCGAGAAAGATGATCCTCGGAGAGTTTGAAATCGTGGTGATCTGCTGGTGTAAGAGCTTCAGAGAATGATCTTGAATTGGACAACATACGACGAAGGAAGACATGTGAGAAGTATCAGGCGGCGGCTAAATTTCTAAAAGTCCAGGTGTAAGGAACGGAAATCAGATAGTTGTTTAAAGTAATGAGATTAACAAGTGGAAGAGTGGTAGCGTAGCACACGAGTTTAGTGGTAAGACAGCTGCCTATCTTGAAGGAAAGTTCGAGAGTTTTAGTGGATGGTGATTGGGTCGACAAGCTTAAGTTTGAAATATGGTGGGTTATTTCGGCGGAAGGTTGGATACAACAGGGAGGAGTTGTTAGGAATGAAGAAGGACGCAATGTGGCGGTGAATTTGAAGATGTTGTAGCGCATTTAATAGACGTCATTGAGGAGCAGACGGACTAGTAAAGTTGGTAAAGGAAGAAGGGCACAGGATAGGGTAGTGATGTTGTAGAGAGTGTGCAGTACAGCGCCATTGGAAGGCGTCAGTTGGTTATTTCCACAGGTGGGTTATCTCCTATGAGTAGGTTAGCGGTTGTGTGGTTGGCAATTTTCTGTGAGGGATTCTAGTATCTATTCGGTAGGAGGCAGAATGCATGAATGATGCTAGAGAATTTGAGTATTTAGGGAATGCGGACAGGGGAATTCAAAAAAATTGGACGAATTGGTTAAGCAAAATCATGTTAACAAAGGAGAAAGGATCTCAGCAGTGTCTAGAGTGGTGCAAGGAGTAGCTTCAGGCTAAGTGGGGGAGTCCCACCACCTGCAATTCGGTTGTAGGAGTGTGTTATCATGGGGTTGCGGATTGTTAGCGTGTTGGCAAGTTATTACAGCTAAGGGAAAGGAGTAAAATGGTGATTGTACGTGGATTTGAGGAATGTGTGCAAAAGTTGGCCCTATTGGACCAGGGTTAGGCTTTGGAGGATTCAGAATTTATTCTTAAGGAAGGGGCGAGCTGTAGGGTAGTGACTCAGTCACGTGCTTCATTGAAAAGGGTGTTCATGTGCTAGAAGAGCCTTGGAGTTGATTGTATTCGGGGCCAGTCAGAGTGGGTGACTCTCAATAGCGGTCCTAGTGAATTCAAAAGTTAAGAACGCGGTGTTTAAGGGTTAAAGGCAGCAGTATGATTGAGAATTGAGCTTTTGCAGCGTAATTCATGAGAAAGGGAAAATAATTGGAGTGTTCTATGTTATTTTCAGCGTGCATGATAGAATTGGAGGAGTTGGAGAAATAAACTCCGGGTTGTAGAAAGATTATCAGGAGGGTGTGAGACGGGTTGCGGGATTTAGGCAACATGGTCTCGTGAATCAAGGTCACTCAGGATGAGTGAGGGTTGAGTTTTCTATGAGTGGAAGGAAGTTACTATTATTCTTGAGGCAATTAAAGATGATTAAAAGAAGATAGATTGATTAGCCATGGTTGAAATGGCACATGTACGGTAGTGATCAGTTTCGCCAGTGTAATTAAATTATGCATGTGGTTTGGGCCGGTATGTGATAGGCTTGTCGGTCGTCGTAATAGATTTCATGAGGGAGAATCCGAGTGCTATGNCTAGGCTTGTCGGCCTTCGTAATAGATTTCATGAGGGAGAATCCGAGTGCTATGGCCTGCCAGGTGTAGGCGGATCCCGGAAGGTTTATGGTGGTTCAGACCACTACTTAAGGATTTGCATGTTGGGTGATTGTGAGAATTCACTTGAGTGTTGTTATTGTTCTCTTGAATTGAGGTAAGTAAGAGGTTTCTATATGATGAGGTGTTTCCCCTATTAGTGGTTCAGGAGTTATGATGGAATTCTTGCGCAATCTCATATTGGCATGTTAGGTGCAGTAAATAGTGTGTAACTGGGATTAAGAATCGAGATTGCGGTTCGGTGTTAACAAGGATGTCATGAGCTCNGTTTTACAACGTTAGTATGGCCAGTGGTGGATGTGAAGACTTGCTACCTTGTGTGGAAGGTCGTGGAAGCGTGACCATGAGAAGATGGTGTAAGTGTGGCAGGTAGTCACCTGATTGATTGAAGATTTAGACCAAGTATAAGGAATTGCAATATTGCTTGTTTGAGAATTTATGCCTGGAGGGCGTTCGGTTCATTCGGTTGTGGATTGTAGGGTGTTTGTCTCGGCTATGATGGTTGTTCTTGCGTATTATGAGAGGAAGTGGGTTAATATGGACCCAGGTAAAGCTATTAGCCTAGTTCGGTGCGAGCAAGGTATACTCGATGTTTGTGGATGGAATTAAATATGATTATGGGCTCCGTATGAGTCAGATGTGTTCCTTTCAGTATAGCACTCCTCAAGGAGGGGTGTTGGAATATTGGATGTTGTTCCGTCTTTGTTCATTTCATGCACGATTATTATTATGCCGTGTGAGTTATGAAACGGCTTGAGAAATTTCTATGTGTTAAGATTCAGCGTAGTGATGATGTTATGTGAGCAGGAGGGCTCTTGAGATTTCAGAGTATATATATATATATCGCACCTCAGTTGTGCTTAAGTTTTGTAGCATATGGCTTTATCAGTCTCCCCAGGACGGTATTATGCACTTAGCGTTCTTGTGACCGATATTCAGTAATTTGTAATAGTGAGCGATTCAGCTCCGTGTATCTTCTTATGTAAATTTATGTGTGGATCGGGTGGCACGTCGCCATGGGTATGTTATTTGGATCGGGTTGCACGCCGCAACAGTGTGATGATGAGTAACGTTCCTATATTTATTTTTCTTATGTTTTACTTCTTATTTTCTTATGAAAGTCCATATTAGCTGCGTGAGTTGAGTAGTCCCTTCCTGAGTCATTTCTTACGTATCATGTTCGAGTTGTGGCCTATTGGCGCGTTGTGGAGTCATGTGAGACTGTTGGTCATGCCTGGGGTGATTGGTTGTTTGAACAGTTCATCCTGGGTGAGACGAGATTTTTGGATCAAGGATCTAGTGCGATAAGATTATGTGAAATACATTAAAGGACAGTTACCCTTATTGGTTTGTAATGAGGTGATGATTCTAGTCAAGAGGAGATATTCAATGATTTGTTAACTCTGCAGTTGGTTATGAATTTCTACACATCTCCTCCATTGTAGTGGTATCACCAGCATTATAGCAGGTTGTATATATATATCATGAGGTGCATTGGGAGCATCAGATTCGTGGAATTTTGGCTATTAAGGTTCAGGGAGTGTCATTGTGGTCAGATGATGAATTATGCAGTGCATGGTGCTAATTCAGCTAAGGTATGCAGTCATGTTCTGGTATATTGTGTGGTAGTTGATACGGTGTTTATATATTGGAATTAGGCCTGGCAGAGAAATTTCAAGTGTTGGAACTGGGTTCTGAGCTTATTGTATGGATAAAAGAAGAAATCTTCAGATTTGATCAAGCTAATGTACTCAACTGGGTTGTGGTAGCATGGGCAGGTGCACAAGGTGTTAAACAGTGATTTCTGATAATTCCAGAGCAGTTCTTATCACGTTCGAGGGTGAACATATGTTTAAGTGGGGGAGAATGTAACGACCCGACCAGTCGTTTTGAGCTCTAGCGCGTCGTTCAGCGGTTTGAAGTTATGAGCAACTCCATTTCAGGTATTATGGCTCGTGGGCATGGTCGGAGTTGACTTTCGGGAAGTTTAGAGTTAATTTGGAAAGAAAATTCTCATTTCGGAAACCTTAAGTTGGAGAAATTGACTAAGATTAGAATTTTGAGTAAACGACCTCCGAATCAGGATTTGAAGGTTCCTGCAGGTTTGTATGATGATTTCGTACTTGGGCGTATGTCCAGATCGGGTTTTGGATAACCCGGGAGTGTTTCGGTGTGTATTGTGGAAGTCAGCATTTTTGAAGAAATTTTCTAAGTTTGGCTTGAAGCGAATTTCAGTGATATTGATGTCCGTTTGGGAATCCGAACCTGGGAATAGCTCCGTATGGTCTGGAGTTGGGATCGCAACCGGAAGTGAATTCGGATGTTCGTAGGTCATTTTGAAGTCATTTGGCTAAAGATAGAAATTTGAAGGTTTTTGAGAAATCCGACCGGAAGTGGAAATTTTGATATCGAGGTCGGAATGCGATTCCGGAAGTTGGAGAAGGTCCGTAATTCGAATATGACTTGTGTGCAAACTTTGGGGTCAATCGGACGTGATTTGATAGGTTTCGGCATCGGAGGTGGAAGTTTGAAATCACTAGGTTCATAAAGATTGAATCGAGTTGCAATCCATTGTTTTGATGTTATTCGATGTGATTTGAGGCCTCGAGCAGGTCCACATTATGCTTTGGAACAGGTTGGTGTAATTGGACGGGGCCTCGGGTGGATTCCGGGTGGTTAACAGATCAAGTTTGGAGTTTGAGGAAGTGCTGAGATTGCTGTCATCTGGTGTAACCGCACCTGCGAGGAATTGGCCGCAGGTGCGAAAATTTGGTGGCTTGGCCGGGGGCACAGGTGCGAGGTAATTTCCGCACCTGTGAAGGCGCAGATGTAGATGCGGACAATGGGGCGCAGGTCTGAGTTTTGGCTGGAGCTGAGGAAGCCGCAGGTGCGGGAGTTTGGTCGCACCTGAGGAATCACAGGTGCGAGATGAGGATCGCAGGTGCGGAAATGAAGCTGGGCAGATTGTTTTTAAAACGGGATTTCTTGGCCATTTCTTCATTATTTCACTTGGCATGGGCGATTGTGGGGAGCTTCAAGGAGGGGTTTTCGTCAAGGATCAAAAGGTAAGTTATTCCCACTCATCTCAAGTTAAATACAAGGTATATGCATGTATTAAAACATGAAAAATTGTGAAAAATTGGGATTTTGGAGGAAAGACCTAAAAACTTGTATTTTGGATTTCTACCACCAATTGAGCATGGATGTTTGAGTAAATTGTATATTTGAACTAGTAAAGTTATGGGTAGAATTTATCTTCGAGAAATTTTGAATTTCGGGTACGTGGGCCCGAGGGCATTTTGGTCAATTAACTGAGCGGAGTTGGGAAATTATATAATTTGAATTTGTTACGAGTATTAGAATAAATGTTCATTGCTTTTCCCGTTATTTGGTAGTTTTGGGGTGTTGTGCATCAATTGGAATCGTCGGAAGGGCTTGGGAGCCGGTTATGGAATTTCGGAACGAGGTAAGTCTCCTTTCTAATTTTGTGAGGGGGAATTGTCCCCATAGGTGAACTAAATGAATACATGTTATTACTTGGGGGGGCTACGTGCGCAAGAGGTGACGGGAGCCCGTGAGTAGCTACTAATATGCTTATGTCCAGGTAGTCTAGGACCCACTAGCATGCCTTATCTGTCGTACTTGTGATCTTGCTAGTAATATTAGACCGCTAATATGATCGAAATAGTAATTGAATACCTAAGAAGACTAGAGTTCATTTTCTTAATCATGTAGAAAGAGAATTGATTCCTCCTTGGATAATTGTATTCCTGATAAGGTTATATTATTGAATATTATTAAACTTGGCAAATGAGTTTCAAAAAAAAGATATAAATGCTATTTTTCGTGTTCCCTTAAGAAAAATTTTATCACTTACCTGAGTAACTGCATTCTTGATAGAAATGCGGATTTATTATGTGAATATGTGTATATATGAGTACCTGAGTCGCAGGTATGATTCGCGAGCAGGTTAGCCTTATTATTTTTATGTTGACCGCGTCGCATGACCAATTCGCGAGCGGGGAAAATAGATGCATCTATGGTTCGAGCCGTTCGACCCTCGGCAGTGCACAGTTTATTATTGTTGGTCCGCATCGTTCGACCCTCGGCACTTTGTTTCCGCATGATAATTGTTGCGTATTTCTTGTGATTTATACATGTTTATCGGCCTAGTGAAATTCTTAATTTCCAGTTAAAAAGAAGAAGAATTGATGTGTAAAATGTGAAATAAATCTTATGTTTCTTATCCCTGATTATTATCTAATTATCTATGACACCCATGCTTAGCACCTCACTTGATTAAAATTAACCGACTTATAGTAAGTGTCTAATTCGACCTCTCGTCACTACCTCTCTGAGGTTAGGCGGGATACTTACTGAGTACACGTTATTTTCGTACTCATGCTATACTTAATGTGCATTTTTATTGCACAGGTACTTCCATAGCGAAGTGGCTGCTTTGGAGACTTAGGCGAACTGCATCATCCGGAGGCTATCCGCATCTGACAGAGTCTCCCTCATATTGTATTTATTATTATTTTAAATTCCTTGTCCAATTTGTATTTCGGACAAGCTTTGTAGTATTTGTGAAATTCTTAGAATTTGTTCATGCACTTGTGACACCGAGTTCTGGGATGTGTATGGGATGTATTTTATAAAAATGAAATATTAAACTGTCGTATTTACTTAACGGATTTTTGTTTAGTTATTACGTAATAAGTTAAAGGTACGATTTCAAAAATGTTAAAACAGGAATTTATTTCAACTAATTAATGATTGGCTTGCCTGGCGATGGTGTCCGGCTCCATGACGACCTTAATAGATTTTGGGTCGTGACAATGAACATTGTTCCTCGTAGTCTTTAATTATCCATCCCGCACCTATCTTTTCTTTTCCATTTTTCAGGTGCGGTATCATTGTAAACAATCTCGTGGGTGTTTTACCCATGCTTTTCCTAACATTCATTCTTCTCTTGTGGAAATTTTCAATTTATCAAGGTGATTCCTCACCTGTTCGGGAAGGTTCGGATCTTTTTCAGCCCTTGAAGAAAATCCTGTATCTCTTTGCTCGAACCTATTTTTGGCTTTCGTTTGAACATTCGTGCATTTCTCCATTTAAAGCTCGGTGTTGCATATCATTTTCGTGGGATAGTCGGGAATTCC
>ML386153.1:0-22404 GCA_005239525.1 Nicotiana knightiana
GTAGAGTTGAACTGGAATTGGAAGACAAGCTCAACGATTGACTCTATAAATACTTGATGTATTACTGCTAAAAAAAGAGACGCATAAAGCTGAAGTGAATCAACATCTGAAAGCAAAATTCCCAGAGTTATTTTTGCTAGCAGAATCATTGTGCGATGCAAAGGCTACAGTTCAACTAGAAGAACCAGTTTCATCAGATTGATTATTGAGTCTAGTTATTGTAGGAGCTTTAATATTGTATCTTTTCAGCTTTCATAGAAGCAATTGTAATAGGTACGTATTGATCAAGTTAGAGTTAACTTGAGGTGTGTAGAAATTAGCTAGGGGCTAGTTACTACAAAAGGTTAGAGTTAATCCTTAGGATTACAAAAGAGTTTATTTTGTAAATTCGTTTGGATCAGAGTTTTTAGTGAAGAGTTGAGCAAATCCTACTAAGGAGTAGGTCGTGGTTTTTGCACTTTTTGAGCCAGGTGTTTTCCACGTAAAAATCTCTGTGTTGTTACTTTACTGCTTCTTATTATTGCGCAACAGTAGTAGTTGGAACACCAAGAAAAACCAGGTTCTTCTACTGAGACAGCACTCGAAAATTGGGTACCACACAAAGTAACCTATCTTCTTGTGTGGTATTGAAGTCTAAAACATCATAAAGAATACTACAAATACTGGGCCGAAAAGAATAGTGTAACTGTTCTGAATATACTAAAACAATTTTATAAAAGTAGGAGAAGACTCTTGGGATCTGCGAATGCCGGCAGATATACCTCGTGTCTCCAAATGAATAGATGGCTGCTCTAAAAATCTCTATTGTTAGCTAGTACCTGGATCTGCACAAAAGAGTGAAGAGTGTAGTATAAGTACAACTGACCCCATGTACTGAGTAAGTGCCGAGCCTAACCTCGACGAAGTAGTGATGAGGCTACGGCGGGGCTTTAGCAATATAACTCTTGACAATAATATATGAAGCAAGAAGGAAATCTAAACAAATAATTAAATACTGCAACGACAATAAAATAACTCAGCCTCCTTTTCCAGGTCTCAGCCATAACCAATTCTCAAAAAAATTTCCAAGTTTCTAAACTTTAACTTTAAATAAAAGTAGTGCCAAAAATATGAAGAATAGTAAAATAAACATTTAGGCTTTTCAAATATTTATTTTCTTTGAAATTCAAAAAATATAAATGTATTTCTCCTTGTTGCGACGTGCAACCCACTCCCACTTGTCCACCCTCATTGCTCCTCCATAAATATATCACCCTTATTACTCCGATTGCAGCGTGCAACCCGATCCCACATGTCCACCCTTATCACTCCTTGTTTCAGCGTGCAACCCGCTCCCACCAGACATCTCATATCAATTTATTCATAAATTTCACAATTTAGGCCAAGCCTTTCATAATATCTTTGTCTTAACAATTATAAATAAGAAACTGTATTTTTCCCATAACTTCATCAATATTCTTTCAACCATGAAACCAACATGAACATAAATATGTATATATATCTCATAAAAACAATACCAAACCGCTCAACCGTTTTGTACCACAAGGGAACTAGCTAAAACAACCAATACTCTTTCCAAAATAACCACAACAATAGTTAACAACAAATAAGAAGGCCAAGTAGTCATAGAAACAATAATGAACATAGAACAATTAAGACAAGAATCAATTAAGTTGGGAATGGGAAAAGGATCATGTTTGACAGGAAATTTGGTGGTGCACAGATACTCTTCACCTCACCTATAAACCACACACATGCATTTCACATAGCAAATAAGTGGGGATTCCTATTCCCTCAAGTTAAAGTTAGACCAAACACTCACCTCAATTTCGCATGCCACTCACTACTCAATTATGGCTTTTTCTTTAGAATCTTGCTCTTACTTGCTCGAATCTACTCATAATTAACTCAATATCATTAATTAAGTCTAAAGGAACTAACTTTATTGGAAATTATAATTTTTCCTAAGTTTTCTCAAAAAAAGTGAAAATCCGACCCCAGGCCCGCTAGATCTAAACTCAGGGTTCGGACCAAATTACGTTTACCCATTCACCCGCAAACCCAAATATATAATTAGTTTCGAAATCCGACCTCAATTCGAGGTAAATATTTGATTTTTAAAAATTCCCTAATTCTACCCAAACCCTCACTTTTTACCATAAAATTCTTAGTTTTTGATTTAAAAGTGATGAAAAACAATGAGTAATTGAAAGAGTAAATTTTAGAATTGATTACCTGTCACGACCCAAATTTCCCCTCCGTTAGGTATCGTGATGGCACCTGGTCTTAAGGACTAGGTAAGCCTAACATTCATGGAACAACAACAATAATAAATAAAATCTAATATTTTATGAAAATGGGTTCTTTATACAAGAGCATATTCCCAAAATCCGGTAGTACAAGTCATAAGATCTAATGAGTTTACTACAACCTCCAAATACAATTGTTTGGAAGTAAGTGAAAACAATGTAATACAGATTAGGAAGGTGACTCAGAAGCCTGCGAACGCAGGAACAGGTTACCTTGAGTCTCCTCAGCAAGAGTCCGCACAACTACTAACGATCAATACCTGGATCTGCACTAAAAAATGTGCAAAAGTGTAGAATGAGCACACCACGGCGGTGCCCAATAAGTATCAAGACAAACCTCGGTGAAGTAGTGATGAGGACTAGTCAAGACACTCACTGGTCTAATAATTAAACGGGTATATATGTATAAAATGACATAATTTGACATCTATATAACGACTACACAAGATGGTAAATAACAGAGCAACTACAATGCGCAAAGAGTTACAGCAAACAACAACGGAACAACATAATAACACACAGAAAGATGGACAGAAATAGAAGCCAAACCGGAAACCACAACACAATAAGAACACTAGTAACTCAGCACTGCATTAGTTTATCCACATCAGGCCTTAGCCAGTAAAACCCAATAAATTTGTCAAATCTTTGAGTTAAACTTTTCAACCGCAAGTTTATATTGAAAGCTTTTAAAATATAGTCTTTTCAGTGTGAAAATTTCCTTTGAAATATATTTCCTCCAAAGATACATAATATACTTTACAAAACGAAACCCTCAAACGAAATTCCTTTCAATAAAAGCTTTCCAAATGTACCTTTCTAGTAAATGTTTTTCAAACATAATTTCCTCCAAGATAAACGCTTTCAAACATAGTTTTCCTTCAAGGTAAATGCCTTTCCATTTTACTTTTCAATAATTGTCCCTCAAACATAGTTTTCCTTCAATATAAAACAACCGGGATTCCGTCCCGTAGCTCAGAATTTAGTCATGCAGTATAGGGGAAAGCTCCCGGAATATGTCTGTAGTCCCAATTTAAATCTGCAGTGCAGTACAGGGGGAAAGCTCCCGGAACACATCCGTAATACCAATTTAAATATTCAATGCAGTACAGGGGAAAGCTCTCGGAATATCTCTGTAGTGCCAATTTAAATATGCAGTGCAGTACATGGGGAAATCTCCCGGAACACATCTGTAGTCCCAATTTAAATATGCAATGCAAGACAGGGGGAAAGCTCTCGGAATACGTCTGTATTCCCAATTTAAATATGAAAGCTCCTAGAATACGTCCGTAGTCTCAATTTAAATATGCAATGCAGCCAACAGAGAGAACAACTATAACACGGCAGAAACATCATACATTTCTACAACAAGCACAAAAGCAGCCAAAAGAAGAAATGCCAAATGCGACGAGCAAATCAATACAAGAACTTAAATCACAAGAATGGTAAAATCACTCATAAGAAGTATCCACTGAAGGGAATGCCAAGCACAAAGAGAAAATAGTGTAACGAGGGGAAAACAAAGCAAATATAACAACGATTCCCAGTATTCAAGTTCACAACAAGAAGAAAACCAAATCATCCCGGCAAGGGAAAACATCTATAACCAATCTCACTTAAATAATTAGCTTCACAGAATATACTCAGCTTCAACAATGCTCAGTAACAGGCAACACCAGGGAAAATACTATCAACATGGATGATTATCAAACTTAAACCTAAGTAGCACTTAAGGGGAAATCATATAAATCACAATATACGACTCAAGGGCATGCTTGACACCAACGTATAGATATTCCAATTACTGCTAAACAATTACAGGGCGAGGTTATACTAATTCTAGTAAAATAGGTTGTTTATGAAGGAAGATATAGCACAGTATAAGAGGTAAAATGTTCAGTTAAGTCAATTAAGATCAAATAAACACAATAGGGAACTAAAAGTGTAACGACCCGACCGGTCATTTTTCGTATTCGGACTCCGTTCCCCTAAATAAGACTTCATGTAGCGACTTTCAGTGATTCATGACTTGCAGAGACAGATGCTTCGGGATTCGGAGGTGTATACGGTAATATAGGAACACTTGGTTCCTTAAGATTTGGCTTTAAGCTCCAAGTTTGACTTCGGTCAACATTCGGAGTAAACGACCTCGGAATCGAGTTTTGTCGATTCCAGTAGCTTCGTATGATGATTGGACTTGTGCGTATGTCCGAAATGGGTTTTGGATTACCCGGGAGCGTTTCGACGCCAAATAGCGAAAATAGAGTTTTCTTTAGTTCATAATTTGGTTTGGAACGTGTTTTTGAGTTATCGAGGTCCGAACAAAATTCCGAGACTGGGAATAGTTCCTTTATGTCATTTATGACTTTGTTCAGTTCGGCGCATTGAAACCGAATTCAAGAACTTGAAAATTCTTAAGTTGATTCTAGAAATTTTAAGGAGTGATTTTGAGTTTTAGCGTGGATTTGGGTGTTTCGAAGGCTCAAGAAAGTCTGTAATATGATTTAGGACTTGTTGGTATAATTTCACGGGGGTTCGGTAGGCCCAGGTGCCTCCATGACACCAAACGGAGCCAAAAACTAGCAGTTTCAGCTGCTGGTGCACCAGGTTTGGTGTAACCGCAGGTGCGGTTGCCCAGATCGCAGGAGCGAGACCACTCATACGGTCGAGGCCTCGCAAGCGCGACTCCCAGGAGGAAAGTCTTACCTTCGCAGGTGCGGACCCTTCTCAGCAAGAGCGGGTCTGCTAGTGCGGAATTTCTACTGCAGGTGCGATCCCCAGGCTCCTTGCCAAAATCCGCAGGTGCGACCAATGGCTCGCAGGTGCGAGACCGCACGTGCAGTCCTCGAGCCGCGGGTGCAAGGTCACTGAAGGCAGTGAGCCCATTTAATTCGGGACTCAACCATTTTTCATCATTTTCTTCTCCTCCATTGGCGATTTTTAGAGCTTTCAAGAGGGTATTCAACCTAGCTACTAATAGGTAAGTAATTTCCATTTAAATGCTAGATTATTACACTAAATCTTAGGTAGATTAACACCTAATTAGTGGAAATCAAAGGGGTTAGGGTGAAAACCTAGGGTTGATGAACTTTAGGGAATTTCACCACCTTTTTACCATGAAATCGTGTAAAAACTATATATTAATGGCCCTTAGGCTATGGGTGAGTGTTTTTTTTTGAAAATTTCCGGAATCCAAGAATATGGGCCCGGGGGAGTATTTTGGGATTTCTTCAATAAAG
Organism: Nicotiana knightiana; assembly: GCA_005239525.1. NCBI lineage: Eukaryota > Viridiplantae > Streptophyta > Magnoliopsida > Solanales > Solanaceae > Nicotiana > Nicotiana knightiana. Next base: position 5,549 of record ML386153.1, read on the forward strand.
ATGAATTGGCTAAGCTAGTAAGAAAACATCATACTTTTGATTGTATATTAACGTATTTATATAATATTTGACTAGATTCGAGTCCTCGGGTGTAGAGTTTGGAGTTTCGGGCACGTTCTTGACCCGGGAAGTAGGTTGTACGCGAGGTGAGTCCCTTTTCTAACCTTATAAGAGGGAATTGTCCCCATAGGTAATTATAAATGATTGAATTGTCCGTATTCACGGGGGCTACACAGGCACGAGGTGACGAGATTCCGTGCATAGCTACTACTATGTTATGTCGGGTAGTCTTTAGGACTCACAAGCATGCTTATATGACTTACTTGTCTCCCTGCATGTATTCCTAGTCGATTATTATCCTTGAAACTAGCATGAGAAAATGGAAGGTTACACTAAGTCTTGTTGTTGCCATTATTCCTATTTTTTCAAGTATGAACTCCATATTTCCTGAATTTCCCAAAAATTCTGTGTATGTATACAAGCACCCGTGTCGCATGTATGATTCGTGAGTGGGGTAGCCTTATATTATGTCAAACGCGTCGCATGATCGATTCGCGAGTGGGGTAATAGATGCATCTATGGTTCGAGTCGTTCGACCCTTCGGCAGTGCACATTTAAATTTTTGCGTCGCTTCAACCGCACTCCTCGGCATACTATATGCTATGTATTTGATTGAGAGTCTTATTAATATTGTCAAATGAATTATTCTATATGGTAGTGGGCTTTGGACTTGTATTAATGTTGTTATTTGACACTTGCGGTAGGTGGTAGTTCATATACTTGATATTCCATGTCTACTTGATTTCCATAATTTCTAATCCTGATTAAGCCTGTTTAATTATATTATTGCTAATGACCCTAGTGAGCAATACGTCTACCTCTCGTCACTACTTCTTCGAGTTTAGACGGGATACTCACTGGGTACATATTTGCTTATATGTACTCATGCTACGCTTCTATACTTAATTGTACAGGTTCTGAGGTTGGTGCATCTGGTTATCATACCGGAGTGCAATCGTGAGAGTACTTACTGGACTAGAATACACGGTGAGCTGCTCTTCCCGGCGTTCCTCGGCAGCACTGTGGAGTTTCTATTATTTTTGAATATTTTATTCTACCCCTTTCAGACAATTGTATATTTGTTTTGTCTACTTTGTATATTCCACTAGTCACCTGTGGACTTGTGACACTAGGTCTTGGCACGCGTAGTTGGTTTTTTAATATTTTTGGCTACACTACTTATGTTGGAAAATGATCTTTTGAGTTCATTTAATCAAGTTGCATCACTTGACAGTTTTCTTAAAATGATTCTAAATCTAAAATTTGTCAAGCACTTAAATATTTAAATAAGTAAAGTAATCCCGCTAGTAAGCTGATGTTGGCTTGCCCGACTCCGGTGTTGGGCGCCATCAACAACCTGAGTTGGAATTTGTTCCGTGACAAAATGGTATCATAGCTCTAGGTTCACGTAGGTCTCACAAGTCACAGGCAAACCTAGTAGAGTCTTGCGGATCGATACGGAGACATCTGTATTTATCTTCGAGAGGCTATAGGGTGTTAAGAAATATCTCTTTATTCTTATTCTATCGTGCAATTGATGGTCTTACTAAATCTCATTCTTCTATTCTCTCACAGATGGTGAGGACTCAGGCAGCTGATATTCCAGACCCGGGAGATGTCGCTACCCCCGCCATCCGAGGCCGTGGCCGAGGCTGGGGGCGAGCACCGGCCCGAGGTAGGGGACGAGAGCGTCCCAGAGTTGCTCCATTAGCACCTCCAGAGGATACTATCATCGATGAGCAGGACGAGATACCTCCAGCAGATCCTGCCCAAACAGATTTCATGATTGCACCAGGATTTCAGGAGATCATGGGCCGTATGATGCGGTTCATGGACACTATGACCCAGGCTGGTTTATTTCCAGCGGATCCTGCCACTTCTCAAGCGGGAGGGGGAGCTCAGACCCTTACCGTCCAGGCCGCAGGTCATGCAGTGGTAGTATATCAGACTCCGGGTACTCTGCTCGTGGGTGGAGCACAGCCAGCAGTAGCAGCACGAGAGCTCAGACCGGCTGCGGACGGCGATCCGCAGAAGCTACTTGATAGATGGACTCGATTTCACCCTCCGGTCTTCTAAGGTGAGAAAGGCGAGGATGCCCAGGACTTTATTGATAGGTATAGGGAAAGACTGCACAACATGAGGATTTTGGAGTCCCATGGAGTCGACTTCACTACTTTTCAGCTAGAGGGCAGGGCCCGCAGATGGTGGCAGCCATTTATCCTTGGTAAGCCAGCAGGTTCCCCTACTATCACATGGGAGCAGGTCACTCAGCTGTTCCTAGACAGGTATATTTCACCCCCTGAGAGGGAGGAGCTGCGGTACCAGTTTGAGCAGCTGGAGCAGGGGCAGATGTCAGTGACAGACTACAAGGCCAGGTTTTCAGAGTTATCTCGCCATGCCCTTATGATTCTTCCTACAGATGCTGAGAGAGTGCGGAGAGGTGGAGATGAGTACTCCTTATTAGCTTGTGGCCGAGATAGATCGCCGGATTGACGGTTACTGATCGAGGGGTAGAGAGCAGGGTCAGTAGGACAAGAGAGCTAACTTTTCTGGAGATTTCAGAGGTGCCCCAGCCAGGGAAAGAGGTCAGTTCGGTAGGGGCCAGCCCAGCAAGCCTCCATATTTATCTTCTCCAACACCTTCTCGTACTGCTCCAGTGAGACCTTATTTCAGCGCTATGCTGGAGAGTTCTTACCGCCCACCAGCTATTCAGGGTCCCTCTGGCGGGTATTCAGGTCATCAGGGGTCTCCTAGTCCTTACTTCAGTGCCATGCCAGAGAGTCATCATCGTCCCCCAGCTATTCAGAGTTCATCTTCAGGGCAGCAGGCCATGCCTCCAGCGAGGTGTTACGAGTGTGGGGATTCAAGCCACATGAGGAGGACTTGTCCCAGGCTTAGGGGCAAGTCCATTCAGTAGAGTTACCAACCCGCACTCCCAGCACCGGCGCCCCGTCCACCTAGAGATGGAGGACAGGTTGGTAGAGGTCGTCCCAGAGGTGGAGGCCAGGCAGGGGGAGCTCAGCTAGCTCCTTTTCAATCCAGTGGAGGTCAGTCTTCAGGTACTCCAGCCAGATTCTATGCCATTCTGGCCCGAGCAGATGCAGTGGCCTTAGATGCCGTGATCACAGGTATTATTTCAGTATGTGGTAGAGAGGCATCAATGCTATTTGACCCAGGATCTACTTATTCATATGTGTCGTCCTTGTTTGCTTGTTTTCTGGATGCTCCTCGTGAGTCCTTGGGTTCTCCTATATATGTATCCACTCCCGTTGGTGATTCTGTAGCGGTAGACCGAATTTATCGATCTTGCGTGATCACATACTGTGGGTTGGAGACTAGAGCGGACCTCCTATTGCTCGATATGGTTGATTTTGAGATTATCCTAGGCATCGATTGGCTATCTCCTCATCATTCCATCTTGGATTTCCATGCCAAGATGGTTACTTTGGCCATGCCTGAGTTGCCTAGGCTGGAGTGGAGAGGTTCCTCGGTTAGTGCATCCAGTAGAGTTATTTCCTTCCTGAAGGCTCGACATATGGTCGAGAAGGGTTGTTTGGCATATCTTGATTATGTGCGGGACACCGCCGCCGAGTCTCTGACGATTGATTTAGTGCCCGTTGTTCGAGAGTTTGCTGATGTATTCCCTTCAAACCTTCCAGGCATGCCTCCGGATCGTGATATTGATTTCTACATTGATTTAGCTCCAGATACTCAGCCTATGTCCATTCCCCTGTACCGTATGGCTCCTAAGGAGTTGAAGAAGTTGAAGGAACAGCTAGAGGAGTTGTTGGCTATGGGGTTTATCAGACCAAGTGTATCACCGTGGGGTGCTCCAGTTCTATTTGTGAAGAAGAAGGATGGGTCCATGCGAATGTGTATTGATTACCGCCAGCTGAACAAGGTCACCATCAAAGACAAGTATCCATTACCGCGCATTGATGATTTGTTCGACCAGTTGCAGGGTGCCAGAGTGTTTTCTAAGATAGACTTGAGATCGGGCTATCATTAGTTGAAGATTCTGGCCTCAGATGTCCCGAAGACTGCTTTTCATACGAGATATGGCCACTATGAGTTCTTGGTGATGTCCTTTGGCTTGACAAATTCTCCAACAACATTTATGGATTTGATGAATAGGGTGTTCAGGCCGTATATTTATTCTTTTATCATCGTCTTCATTGATGACATCTTGATTTACTCACGTAGACTGGGAGAGCACGAGCAGCATTTGAGAGTTGTGCTCCAGATTCTGCAAGAACAGAAGCTATATGCTAAGTTCTCCAAGTGTGAGTTTTGGTTGGATTCTGTGGCATTCTTAGGACATGTAGTATCCGAAGAGGGTATCAAGGTTGATCCTAATAAGATTGAGGCAGTTCAGGGTTGGCCACGTCCTACTATAGCTACAGAGATCAGGAGTTTCTTGGGTCTAGCAGGCTACTATCGGCGATTTGTAGAGGGATTTTCATCCATTGCAGCCCCATTGACCAGGTTGACTCAGAAGAATGCTCCATTTCGGTGGTACGATGAGTGTGAGGCGAGCTTCCAGGAGCTCAAGACGGCATTGACCTCAGCACCAGTTCTGGTGTTGCCATCCGGTTCTAGGATGTACACAGTGTATTGCGACGCTTCACGTGTTGGCTTGGGATGTGTGTTGATGCAGGAAGGGAGAGTTATTGCTTAAGCTTCACGCCAGCTGAAGGTTTTAAAAGAATTATCCGGTGCACGATTTGGAGTTGGCGGCGATTGTTCATGCTCTTAAGATTTGGAGGCATTACTTATATGGGGTGTCTTTTGAGGTTTATATATACCACCGCAGCTTGCAGCACTTGTTCAAGCAACGGGATTTTAATTTGAGGCAGCGCAGGTGGCTTGAGTTGCTGAAGGATTATGATATCACCATCCTTTATCATCCGGGTAAGGCGAATATAGTAGCATATTCTTTGAGCAGGAAGGCATAGAGTATGGGTAGTTTGGCTTTCATTGCAGAGGAGGAGAGACCTCTAGCCTTGGACATTCAGTCCCTGGCTAATCACATGGTGAGATTAAATCTTTCAGAGCCTCGGTGAGTTCTTGCACCTGTAGTGGCTCAGTCTTCATTATTGGGGGAGATTAAGGCTCGGCAGTATGATGATCCACGCTTGGAAGAGCTACGAGAGACAGTGGTTCAGGGTGGTACCAAGGAGGTTACCATTGGCAAGGATGGTGTTCTGTGACTTCAGGGTCGGTTGTGTGTTCCTAATATTGATGGCTTGAGGCAGAGGATTCTAGAAGAGGCACAGAGTTCATGGTATTATATTCAACCTGGTGCTACAAATATGTATCGTGATCTCAAGCAGCATTTCTGGTGGAGGCGGATGAAGAAAGACAATGTGGAGTATATGGCTAAGTGTCTTAACTGCCAGCAGGTTAAGTATGAGCATCAGAGGCCAGGAGGCCTACTTCAGCATATGCCCATTCCTGAGTGGAAGTAGGAGCGCATCCCTATGGACTTCGTGGTTGGTTGCGTCGGACCTTGCAGAAGGTTGACGCGGTTTGGGTCATTGTGGATAGATTGACCAAATCAACGCATTTTATTCCGGTGTGTACTACTTATACTTCTGAAAGGCTAGCCCAGATTTACATTCGAGAGATAGTCCGGTTGCATGGTGTGCCGGTGTCCATTATATCAGATCGAGGTCCTCAGTTCACCTCGCACTTCTGGAGAGCATTGCATAGAGAGATGGGTACTCAGATAGACCTCAGCACAACATTTCATCCGCAGATTGATGGCCAATCGGAGCATACGGTTCAGATATTGGAGGACATGCTCAAAGCATGTGTGATTGATTTTGGGGGTCAGTGGGACCAATTCTTACCTTTGGCCGAGTTTGCTTACAATAATAGTTATCAGTCCAGCATTGAGATGGCTCCATTTGAGGCTTTATATGGTCGGCGATGTCGTTCTCCTATCGGGTGGTTTGAGCATGGCGAGGCTAAGTTATATGGCACGGACCTGGTGAGAGATGACTTGGAGAAGGTGAAGTTTATTTAGGAGAGGCTCCGCACAGCACAGTCCAAACAGAAGAGCTACGCGGATCAGAGGGCACATGATGTGTTATTTGTGGAGGCCGATAAGGTTTTGCTGAAGGTTTCGCCGATGAAGGGCATTATGAGATTTGGGAAGAAGGGCAAGCTGAGCCCGAGGTTTATAGGTCCTTTTGAGGTATTGAGGCGTGTTGGAGAGGTTACCTATGAGCTTGCTCTACCTCCCCACTTATCGGGAGTCTGTCCGGTCTTTCATGTATCCATGCTCCGGAGGTATCACGCCGACTTCTCTTACGTGGTTGATTTCAGCACTATTCAGTTGGATGAGAGATTGGGCTACCAGGAGGAGCCAGTTGCCATTATTGACAGACAAGACCGCCAGTTGAGGTCCAAGAGAGTTTTTGCGGTGAGGTCCAGTGGAGAGGCCAACCAGTTGAGGAGGCAACTTGGGAGTTCGAGGAGGACATGCGGAGCAGATATCCACACTTATTCAGCACTTCAGGTATGATTCTAGACCCGTTCGAGGACGAACGTTTGTTTAAGAGGTGGAGAACGTAACGACCCGACTGGTCGTTTTTCGTATTCGGACCCCATTCCCCTAAATAATACTTCCTGTAGCGGCTTTCAGTGATTCATGACTTGCGGGGATGAGTGGTTCGGTATTCGGAGGTGTATAGGGTAATATAGGAACACTTGGTTCCTTAAGATTTGGCTTTAAGGCCAAGTTTGACTTCGGTCAACATTCAATGTAAATGACCTTAGAATCGAGTTTTGCCGATTCCAGTAGCTTCGTATGATGATTTCGGACTTGTGCGTCTATCCGGAATGGGTTTTGGATGACCCGAGAACATTTCGACGCCAAATAGCAAAAATAGAGTTTCCTTAAGTTCATAATTTGGTTTGGAACTTTTTTTTTGAGTTATCGAGGTCCGAACGGAATTTCGAGATCGGGAATAGTTCTGATATGTCATTTATGACTTTCTTGAAATATTTGGTGTCATTCCGAGTAGTATAGGTCGATTCGGCGCATAGAAACCGAATTCAAGAACTTGAAAATTCTTAAGTTTGATTCTAGGGGTTTTGAGGAGTGATTTTGAGTTTTATCGTGGTTTTTGGTGTTCCGAAGGCTTGAGAAAGTCTGTAATATGATTTAGGACTTGTTGGTATAATTGCACGGGGGTTCGGGTGGGCCCAGCTGCCTCCCGACCACCAAATGGGGCCAAAAACCAGCAGTTTCAGCTGCTGGTGCACCAGGTCTGGTGTGAGCACAGGTGCGGTTGCCCAGATCGCAGGTGCGAGACCGCTCATGCGGTCGAGGCCTCGCAGGTGCGACTCCCAGGAGGAAAGTCCTACCTTTGCAGGTGCGGACCCTTCTCCGCAGGAACGGGTCTGCTGGTGCGGAATTTCTACCGCAGGTGCGAGCCCTAGGCTCGTTGTCAAAATCCGCAGGTGCGAGGTCACTGAAGGCAGTGAGCCCATTTAATTCGGGACTCAACCATTTTTCATCACTTTCTCCTCCTTCATTGGCGATTTTGAGAGCTTTCAAGAGGGTATTCGGCCTAGCTACTAAAAGGTAAGTAATTTCCATTTAAATGCTAGAGTATTACACTAAATCTTAGGTAGATTAACACCTAATAAGTGGAAATCAAAGGGGTTAGGGTGCAAACCTAGGGTTGATGAACTTTAGGGAATTTCACCACCTTTTTACCATGAAATCATGTAAAAACTATATATTAATGGCCCTTAAGCTATGGGTGAGTGTTTTCTTCGAAAATTTTCGGAATCCGAGCATGTGGGCCCGGGGGTGTATTTTGGGATTTCTTCAATAAAGATGAATTGGCTAAGCTAGTAAGATAATTTCATACTTTTGAGTGTATATTGACGTATTTATATAAATTTGACTAGATTCGAGTCCTCGGGTGTACAGTTTGGAGTTTCGGGCGCGTTCTTGACCCGGGAAGTAGGTTTTACGCGAGGTGAGTCTCTTTTCTAACCTTGTAAGAGGGAATTGTCCCCATAGGTAATTATAAATGATTGAATTTTCCTTATTTGCGGGGGCTACGCACGCACGAGGTGACGATAGTACGTGCGTAGCTACTACTATGTTATGCCGGGTAGTCTTTAGGACTCTCAAGCATGCTTATATGCCTTACTTGTATCCCTGCATGTATTCCTAGTCGATTATTTTCCTTGAAACTAGCATGAGAAAATGGAAGGTTACACTAAATCTTGTTGTTGCCATGATTCCTGCTTTTCCAAGTATGAACTCCATATTTCCTGAATTTCCTGAAAATTCTGTGTATGTATACGAACACCCGTCTCGCATGTATGATTGTGAGCTTGGTAGCCTTATATTATGTCAACCACATCTCATGATCGATTCACGAGCGGGGTAATAGATGCATCTATGGTTCGAGCCGTTCGACCCTTCAGCAGTGCTCATTTAAATTTTCGCGTCGCTTCGGCCGTACGCCTCGGCATACTATATGCTATGTATTTGACGGAGAGTCTTATTAATATTGTCAAATGAATTGTTCTATGTGGTAGGGGGCTTTGGACTTGTATTAATGTTGTTATTTGACACTCGCGGTAGGTGGTAGTTCATATACTTAATATTCCATGTCTACTTGATTTCCATAATTGCTAATCCTGATTAAACCTGTTTAATTATATTATTTCTAATGACCCTAGTGAGTAATACATCTACCTCTCGTCACTACTTCTTCGATTTTAGACGGGATACTTACTGGGTACATATTTGTTTATATGTACGCATGCTATGCTTCTGTACTTAATTGTACAGGTTCTGAGGTTGGTGCATCTGGTTATCATACCGGAGTGCGGTTGTGAGAGTACTTACTGGACTAGACTACACGGTGAGCTGCTCTTCCCGATGTTCCTCAGCAGCACTGTGGAGTTTCTATTATTTTTGAATATTTTTGTCTACCCTTTTCAGACAATTGTATATTTATTTTGTCTACTTTGTATATTCCACTAGTCGCATGTGGACTTGTGACACTAGGTCTTGGCACACGTAGTTGGTTTTTCTAATATTTTTGGCTACACTACATATGTTGGCAAACGATCTTTTGAGTTCATTTAATCAAGTTGCATCACTTGACCGTTTTCTTAAAATGATTCTAAATCTAAAATGTGTCAAGCACTTAAATATTTAAATAAGTAAAGTAATCTCGCTAGTAAACTGATGTTGGCTTGCCCGACTCTGGTGTTGGGCGCCATCACGACCTGAGTTGGAATTTGGGTCGTGACAAAAAGCAAGAAAAATCTAATTCAAGGAGGAAAGGATGAAACTAGCAGCCAGGAACTCAGTCATAGCAATTACAACTTCATACATAGGGAATATAAGGACCTAAGGATCCTAAAAAAAAAGGCCAACCTATTTGCAAATAAGTCCGAGTGCGCACTCGTCACCTTGCGTATACGGGCTACAATCAGTATAGAAGACTCAAATCCTAAGGGGTAATTTCCCTCACACAAGGTTAGGCAAGATACTTACCTCAACCGCTCAAATCAAACTTGAAATCACGTTCTTGCCACGAGTATCCGACTCCAAATGGCCCAAATCTAATCAAATCAATAACATCATGTAAATAACACTACAAGCAACTAGTTTAACTAATAAATTCGAAGCTAAGACGTGAAATTAGGAAAATTGCCAAAAAAGTTCCCCGGGCCCACGTCTCGGAATCGAGTGAAAGTTACAAATTTAGAACACCCATTCCCACACGAACTCACTCGAACAAGAATCATCGAAAACCAACGTCAAAATCTCATTAAATTCTCAGATTTCTATTTGGGGGAACCTTCCTCCCATTTTCATGATTTTTTTCACCCAAATTCATTGATTAGATTGAAGAAATTGCTATGGATTAATGATATACTAGTGAAATAAGGTTAGGAATCATTACCTATGAATCTTCTCCTCAAAACCCACTCAAAATCATCAAATCCCGAGCTCCAAATCGATTTTAGAAGTTATGAAATCAAACACTCGATTTTTCTTATTTCTGCCCAGCGCTGCTCGCACCTGTGCTTCCAAGATCGCACATGTGGTCCCGCTTCTCTGAAATGACTAATCCCCTCAAAATCCGCATCTGCGGCACTTTCCTCGCAGATACGGCTCTGCTTTTACGGTCCATGAGACGCACTTGCGACCACTGACCCCTAAGCCTAAAACCACACCTGCGACTCCTCCTCTCGCTTCTGCGGAACCGCACCTGCGGTCCCACATCCTCAAGTGCGTAAATGACACGATCAGCAACACCAGCAATAGCCTAGGTCCAAATTTCGTCCCGTTGAGCATCCGAAACACACCCGAGGCCCCCGGGACCTCAAACGAAACCACCAACCAACCCTAATACCTTATCCCAACTTAGTCGAGCCTTCAAAACACATCACAAAACATCAAAATCTCCAATTATGCATGGATTCAAGCCTAAGAACTTATGAAATTTCCATAATCTACAACCGATGTCGAAACACATCAAAACTAGTCTGAATGACCTCAAATTTTACACATACGTCACAAATGACACTACGGACCCACAACCACTCTCGGAATTCCATTTCGAGCACAATATCAAAATTTCACTTATCGGCCGAAATTGCCGAAATTCTAACTTTCGCCAATTCAAGCCTAAATCTACTACAGGCCTCGAAAACACAATCCAGATACGCTCCTAACTCTGTAATCACCCAACGGAGCTAACGGAGTCGACGTAATTCCATTCCAGATTCGTCTTCACATAGTTCCAACTACGCTCCGATTTCTAAAGCTTAAACTCATATATAGGGACTATGTATCCAGAAAATCTCCGAATTTCGCAACTAATCATTCCGACAAGTCCCATTAGCAGATATAAAAAAGAGGAAAGCAGTTATTAGGGGATCGGGGCGCTAACTCTCAAAACAATCGACCGGGTCGTTACATTACCTATGACTTGGGGATGATATTTGGTGAAGAAATTCGTTCCTACGGCTGTGGGGTTCGAAAATTTGAAGAAGAAGAAGTCTGCCCGTTATATATATATTTTTCTGCCAACTATTCTGCCTCTTTTATCATGCCAAACGATCTCGAAACTTGATTTTTTTGCCTCTAATGGATTCCTTGTGAACTTCTAGTCAAGTTAGGCTTTTGAATCACTCAATTTGACCTTATAATGAAGGGGATATGTAGGTTTTAATATTTTCAAATAGTGCAGATTTTGAATACGCCGTCAGTGGAAATTTCGTAATTAACCTGAAAAGTCTGGCAACCTTAGTAAAATGACCGTAAAATCCTCATACGATGTCCAAATTCGATGATTCTTTTTGCTACGGGTCCATAATTACGATACTGATCTAATACTTCATTCAAAACATAAATCGGAGCTCATTTGTTCAGTATGATATCATTTATGCTTGAAGAAACGACGTGGAAGCATAAGAAAGAACGAGCGCAACACATTTGAAACTCACCCGAGCCCTTGGGGATCTAAACCAAACATTCACGAAACTCTAAAAGCATCATACGAACTTGATCGTGCGATCAAATCGTGAAAATAACATGTAAAACTATGAATTAAACATCAAAACTCATTATTTTTCTCAAGAACACTTAAAGTTCACTATTTATCAACCGGACGTCCGAATCACGTCAAATAAATTCCGATTCTCACCAAATTTTGCAGAGAAGGCTTAAATATCATAAAAAACCTGTATCGAGCTCCCAAACTAAAATACGGGCCTGATACCAACGATTTCAAAGGTTAATTCAGTTCTTTATTTCATTAATAATTCAACAAAATAATTTCTTTCAAAAATTAATTTATAAGGCTTGGGACCTCGAAATTCATTTCCGGGCATACGCCCGAGTCCGATATTTTACTCCGGACCTCCTGGGATCGTCGGACACAGATCCAGGTTCGTTTACTCAAAATATTGACCAAAGTCAACTATAATCAAATTTAAATTCTAGAAACACTATTTCTCATATTTTCACATAAAAGCTTTCCGGTTTCACGCCCAGACTATGCTCGCAAATCGAGGTATTTAAATTTAGTCTTTTTATGGCTATTAAGCATAGAATGGAGTCTAAATTCATAAAATGACCCCTTGGGTCATCAGAATCTCCACCTCTAAAACAAACGTTCGTCCTCGAACTGACGTAGAAAATTACCTGAATTTACGAACAAGTGTGGATCTCTACTCTGCATGTCCGACTTGGACTCCCAAGTAGCTGCGTCAACGGGCTGGCCTCTCCACTACACTCAAACTGAAGGATAAATCTTATATCTCAACTGACGAACATGCCGGTCTAAAATGGCTACCGTCTCCTCCTCATAAGTCAAGTCTTTGTCCAATTGGACAGAGCTGAAATCTAACACGTGGGACGGGTCACCATGATATTTATGGAGCATAGACACGTGGAATACCAGATTAACTGAGGATAACCTTAGAGGCAATGCAAGTCTATAAGCTACCTCCCCCACTATATCAAGAATCTCAAATGGCCCGATATACATAGGGCTCAACGTACCCTTCTTCACAAATCTCATAACACCCTTCATGGGCGACACACGAAGAAATACTCTCTCTCCAACCATGAATGCCACATCACGAACCTTACGATCGGCATAACATTTTTGCCTAGACTGAGCTGCACGAAATCTCTCTTGAATAATCTTGACCTTATCTAAGGCCTCCCAAACTAAGTCTGTACCCAACAACCGAGCCTCTTCCGGCTCAAACCATCCAACTGGTGATCTGCACCGTCTACCATATAACGCCTCATAAGGAGCCATCTGAATGCTCGACTGATAACTATTATTATAAGCAAACTCCGCTAATGGTAAGAACTAATCCCACGAACCTCCAAAGTCAATAACATAAGCGCAGAGCATATATTCCAATATCTGAATGGTACGCTCGGACTGCCCGTCAGTCTGAGGGTGAAATGATGTACTCAACTCCACTCGGGTACCCAACTCATGCTGAAATGCCCTCCAAAAGTGCAAAGTAAACTGCATACCCCGATCATAAATGATAGACAGGGCACACCATGAAGGCGAACTATCTCCCGAATATATAACTCAGCCAACCGCTCTGAAGTATAAGTACTTGCCACAGGAATGAAATATGCTGATTTAGTCAGCCTATCCACAATAACCTAAATCGCATCAAATTTCCTTTGAGTCCGTGGGAGCCCAACAACGGAGTCCATAGTGATACGCTCCCACTTCCACTCAGGAATCTCTATCTGCTGAAGCAAACCACCGGGTCTCTGATGCTCATACTTTACCTGCTGACAATATAAGCAACGAGCCACATACGCAACAATGTCCTTTTTGATTATCCTTCTCCACCAATAATGCTACCTCAAGTCTTGGTACATTTTGGAAGCACCGGGGTGAGTTGAATACTTAGAACTGTGAGCCTCCTCAAGGATCAAATCATGAAGGCCATCAACATTAGGCACACATAACCGACCCTGCATCCTCAAAACACCATCATCTTCAACTGTAACCTGCTTGGCACCACCGTGCCAAACTGTGTCCCTAAGGACCACCAAATGCGGGTCATCATCCTGCCGCTCCCGGATACTCTCAATGAGAGAAGACCAAGCGACTGTACAAGCTAGAACACTGGTGGGCGAAATATTCAACCTCACAAATTGATTAGCCAACGTCTGAATGTCTGCAGCCAACTATCTCTCACCAACTGGAATATACGCAAGGCTGCCCATAGTCACCGCCTTTCTACTCAATGCATCAGCCACCACATTGGCCTTCCCTGGGTGATACAATATGGTGACATCATAATCTTTTAGTAACTCTAACCATCTCCGCTGCCTCAAATTTAGATCTTTATGCTTGAATAAGTCCTAGAGACTACGATAGTCAGTAAAACCCTCACACGGCATGCCATAAAGATAGTGCCTCCAAATTTTCAATGCATGAACAATGGCTGCCAACTCTAAGTCATGAACAGGGTAATTCTTCTCATGGACCTTCAGCTGCCGAGACGCATATGCAATAACCTTTCCATCATGCATTAATAATGTACCTAATCCAATACGAGATGCACCACAATACACCGTGCACAATCCTGAACCTGTGGGCGTTACCAATACTGGCGCCGTAGTCAAATCCATCTTGAGCTTCTGAAAGTTTCACCCACACTCATCGACCATTTGAATGGAATACCCTTTCGGCTCAATATGATCTTAATAGTTTTTCATAATCAATTACAGAATCACCCAATAACTTCACGTAACAATAATCCCCTTTCTACCCTTCACAATACTGATAACGAGATGTGATTCATGAAGACCTCATAATTATATACCCGAATTAACATGTCTCATTCAACGCCACACGGGTGTGCACATACCTCATAGGTCAAAGCTCAATAATTATAACACGAATTTGGAAAATTATGCACGGTTAATTTATTTATTTATTTATTTACTTATTATTAGTATTACTTTAATTATTATTTATTCATTTATTATTATTATTATCATCATTATTTTATACATAAATTGTTGAATAAGCCTAACATGCATGACTCCCTACCAGTACTATAGTAAAAATTTAATTCACAAGGGAGAATTTAAACACAAGAATTTCCATCACAAGGACCTCGTCCTTACATAACTTCCACCGCGGCTCGTAGCCCAATTTAAACATCTCAAATCATATTAAAATGCGAGCATCTCATCCTCAATTCTGAATCACAAGCAACATGCGTATCGTGCCAATCAAAACATTCCATTTCCTTCCTTTAAATATTTTTTGTTAAACAAAATTACAACACGTAATAATAGACACAATTATCTCCATAGAATTGCTCAATACAATTATTCACCTAAGTATATTTTAGAGTTACGAGGCTCACCCGAGAGTAGAGCATATTGGAAGAATTTTATTAGATACGCATAACCGTATTAAGTTTCGGAAATCATCACTTTATAATAATTGGAGATTGTTCTTGTAATGACACCATTCAATGTAACAACCTTAGCCATACCATAGAAAATATATCAACAGGCTGGGTCTCCACCTCTAGGAATCTGTCCTCCACTTTCGACATTCCGACTCTTTTTTCCCTAGCTGGTCATGTGAGTTGAGTTATAACTGCAATGGGGCACGTAGCCTGAGTGTTCCAATGAAATATGACTCTCCAAAGTCTAGGACAATTTCTATCACTCACCTAAATGAAGTATCAACCTGCCTTGAGTCGTACAAAAATTTACAATCATATTTGAGTCCTTTGATGAGTCTGTGAACTTTCTCTCTGGCTATATGAACCGAAGTAGGAGTATGACGGGCTGATTTATCGAACCTGATGGCATATTCTGACACCGTCATATGACCTGACCCAACCGTTCAAACCTTATGCGCCACAAATTATGGAGAGTCCCAGAAACAAATCTTTTAAAAGCATTTATGAGAACTTATTCAAGTAGTTGATGTTGCACTGGCTTGTCGTCCTCGTCGTAGGCTTGTCTCAACCACTGGTGACCAATTTCTCCTTTACCATGTTGACTCAACACCGTTGATCTACCCCACTTATTCATATACTCTTCGTTCTTCTTTTGGGGTAACTCTCATCTCTATTGACACACAATGATCACAAAAGTAGAGCTCTATACCGATAAATCTTGGCACAAACCATGTAGTCTAGAAGCTTGTTAATCATTGTACTCCCTCTAGAGCACCCCAAAATCTGCAGCCGTGACTTCCGCATTGAGTAGACCTTCTTTAGATTTAAAGTTGTTTGGATAACTCCTTTGGTACTGAGGTATAGGGTTATTAAGGAGGAAGACATACCGCAAGTCCCAGCTTTATCTCTTGAAAAATCTCAGGCCTTATACATTCCAAGCCAAAACCGATATAACACATGACCCCGTAATCTATTCCTTGACGGTAGACTCCCCCACTTGGCACGAAGTCCTAGGTCACAACATTTGATACACAATGTTAAACTTCACAACTCATATAAATCAACCCCGTTGCCTTCAACTTATTCCCATGTTATGCAATACTGGAGTAGCTATAAATCCTTCTGGAATCTGAATTAGTCCAACATGTACCGACTGAGCTTGAACCTCCTCTTCTAGATCCACTTGAGATTGTACAATAGGTGTCGAGGTTCGAACTCTAGACTGAGCTTTGCTTCTGTCTCTTCCCCTAATCATAGTTGTCATTAGGGCTTCATCTTTTGTCCGGTTGTAGACGTTTTGCGTGTTGTCGAGATTTGTGAGAGGATAATAATAGAAAAGTTCAATCATCAATGGTAGAATAGATTCACATGATATAGTATAATAGAATTGAAATTGTTCCTAACTTCATAGTCTCTGAGAGATAAGTACAGACGTCTTCGTATCGATCCTTCAGACTCCACCAAGTTTGTTCGTGAATTGTGAGACCTAAGCAACCTAGTGCTCTGATACCAACTTGTCATGACCCAAATTACCCCAACCTTAGGGATCGTGATGGCGCCTAACACCACATTTGCTAGGCAAGCCAATGTTAGAGTTCGCTCAACTATTTCCGTTAATTAATCATTTAAACCAGATAGAACAATTTTAAATTAAACTAATAGATTGATGCGTGGCTAGAATTCATGATTTTAAGCATTATATACCTTGCATTTTATGTGCTTTAATGATAAAAATACACGTCGTATGTGCCTAATGGAGTTTATTTAATGTGTAGGTGAGTTGGAAATGGAAGCCGAGCTAAATGAGAGCATAAACGTCGGAAAATACG